>RCUC01133116.1:0-52752 GCA_003697995.1 Taxidea taxus jeffersonii | reverse complement strand
TAGCAAATACTTTTGTGGAATGGAAAGCCTCTAGTTCACCTTAGTTAGCAGTGCCCTGCTTCATTCCTTTCTTCTTTACACCTGTACGAGTTCAATTCACTAGTCTGAATCTCTGCTATGCAGGGTGCTCTGTAGCTAAGCAACAGCATTACCTAGAACTTTCGGAAATGCAGAATTACAGGCTCATTTCATATCTGCTTCATCAGGGTCCACTTTTTTAACATGAAGCCTAGAAGATTTCATTGTACATTAATGTTTAAGAGGCCCTGATCACTTCCTGTTTAACCTTTACTCGCCACCTACTAACGTGCAATTTTATATTACAGCAATACTGTGATTTTCCTACTTAAACCAGTGTCTTTTCTTCTCGACGTTATGGTGTGATTTGTTTTGCCTAAATGACCTTCTCCAAGCCACCCACATTGCCCTAGAAAACTCAGACTCATCTTTAAATTTCTGCTTAGAGGGCACTTGCCTCTAGGATTTTTCAGCAACCCATCCTCACCCCAACTATGAGGTAAAGCATTCGTCCTGTGTTTTTTTTTCTATAAAATATTTTATTTATTTGACAGAGATCACAAGTAGGCAGAGAGGCAGGCAGAGAAAGAGGAGGAAGCAGGCTCCCCATGGAGCAGAAGGCCCAACGTGGGGCTCGATCCCAGTACCCTGGGATCATGACCTGAGCAGAAGGCAGAGGTTTAACCCACTGAGCCGCCCAGGCGCCTCCATCCTCTGTGTTCTAATACCCTGTATGTGATTCTTCAAGATCATAGCTGTTGAGTTCTGTGGTTGTCTACTGTGAACTCCTAGTGAGCTTAGTGAATGTTCTAATCATTTTTCTAGGTCTAGGTCATACAAGTGGGTTGAATGGTGGCCCTCAAGTGGGGATATATTCATGGTCTAATTCCCTGAACCTGTGGCGATGACCTTATATGGTAAAAGGGTCTTTGCCAGTGTAATCAAGTTAAAGACCCCGAAATGAGATCATCATGGGTTATCCTGTGGGCAGTAAATCCAGTAACAAGTGTCCTTATAAGAGAAAAGGAGGGGAAGGCTGCTGAAGGCGGACGTGGAGATTGGAATGATGCAGGCAGATGAGAATACTTGGAGCCAGCAGGAGTTGAACAAGCCCAGGAAGATTCTTTCCTAGAGCCTTCAGCAGGAATACAGCACCAAAACCACCTTTATCTCCAACTTCTGGCCTCCAGAACTGCCAGAGAATAGACTTCTATTGTTTTAAGCCAATCAGTTTATAACAATCTGTTAATAGCAGACAGTCCTAGGAAACTAAGAAAGTGCCTGATATATTTGGTAATTTTCCAACTGCATAACAACTGTGTAACAGTACTGAGCTCCTACTAGCTACCGAGCATTTTTTCCAGGTACTTTTCAAATATTTTGAAAGATAAAATTGCAGGACAGTGGCAAGGTGGCTTGGGAAAAGGGTGTGCAGATGTACAAGATAGAAGGCACTCAGAGGAGGATAGCATTTATCACATGCATTCTCATTTAAAGAACTGGACTGGAAAATTCTCATTTAAAGAACCGGAAAATTTCAGATGAAATTTTTTAAAGATTTATTTATATTAGAGAGAGTGTGCTTGAGTGAGTAGGGGAAGGAAAGAGAGAGAGGATCCCGAAGCAGACTCACCACTGAGCTCAGACCTGCTCAGGGGCTCAATTCCTGGACCGTGAGATCATGACCTGAGCCGAAATCAAGTTGGATATTGAACCAACTAAGCCACGCAGGTGCCCCCAGATGAAGTTTTTAATAATCAACTGGAGAAGATGAACCACCTGTAGGAGTTCACCAGCTTATTTCACATGCCAGTCAGTGTGCTCAAAGGCCCAAGAAATCTTGAAAACAATAATACAGCCAATCAGAAAGCGGAACACTTACAGGATAGATGGATCAAAGAGTCAAAGAATACCAAAACCTAATTAAGCTCGGTCTCCAAATGCATGAAAACTGAAACACCTTTGTTTTTCATAACTTTTCCCCCTCATAACCTTAGAGGGCCTACAGGAAATGCTGTTCTTTATAGCAAATGAATATTTAGGTTAAACAATTTGATTTTTTTCCCTGAAAAATTAATTATAGTTGTACTTTAAAATCCAATATGTGGTCAAAGAGTGGCACCTATAGGTAGTGCTGGGCCGGTCGATGCTTACCAACCAGCTGAGGGGAGCAGTTCTGATGGCAGCATGCGGGGGGGGGGGGGCAGGGGGAGACATTCACTGTGACCCACTTCAGGGTCCGAATGTGATGTCAGCTGGCCGGTACAGTTCCTGAGAAAGTCACAATCCCCTCTAGCAGGCTCTAACACAGTAATGGGAAGGGGGGACTCACACAGAAGAATTATCAGCATTCAGATTAAAGAAGTCTACTGACAAAATGAGGACAATCAGGAACTGGAAGAGGCTGAAAAATGCTTTCCAACTCCCTGAGTAACACAAAGGAAGAAAAAAAAAGGGGGGCATCGCTAATGTGATCTAGTTTTTATGATACTTTATCTTCCCACACACTCAAGAGATACACAGAGAAACACACTAAGTTGTTTTATTTAATTCTATACATGACCCAGTTAAAGTAAGGGCAGTGTTCTGGAAACTATGAAAAATTGTGCCTATGAAATGAGAACTGAAATCAGCATAATGCCCCACCCCTATTAAGACCAAAGGTAATTGAGCAACTGACTTTAGGCAATTTACTCCTGAAAAATAAGACTACGAACCACCTAAAATTACTGGATTAGCAAGAGTAACAGCATGCTCAGCAATATTTGTTTAAGCCCTTAGCCTCACTGTGATCAGTGCTGTGATGTTGCAAACTAGGCTCCAACTCTATCAGCTGTCTGCCTTGCAAAACCTACCTTAGAAATTACCTGACACAGGCTCTTGACACCATATATTCTTCACTCATTTCCCAATTTATCTGAAGGATTCTCAAAAACACATATGTTCCCTCCCAGCTCGGCTCTGGATGCTCTTATTTGGACGAATCCCTAGAGCTACAACCAGTGTCTGTGGTCAAAGAAAGAACCTGCTCAGGACAAAAGGCAACAGGTTGAGAAAGCGAAGGAGGGGAGAATGGATGGAGTATGGCCAAGGGTGAAGAGAACAGGGACCAATCTTCAGATGGTGGGGCTGTCAAATCAGAGACTGGGATTCACCAGCCTTCCCTCCCTGTTTATGGTGGCTGTAGAGGGTTCCGTGCTGCCTATTACTCAACATGGTTATGGCAGACAGAGAGCATTTCCAGTGAGCTACACACCAGCAGGAAGAGCATGCACAGAAACAGAGGCAGGAACCCCTAGTAAGGTCACATGACATTCCCCAATTGTTTTCATCAGTAGCAGAGAAACTTCACTGGAGGAAGGCAGCCACGCAGACCAGAGCAGATAGCTTCTTGTATCTTCCAGCTACTGTTGACATTCTTTGTACAGGTCTCATGACAGATCCCAATAGTAGTTTTAAGCTGAATCATAGACACTTTTATGCAATGCTTAATTACCATTCAAAAATATAGACACGATTTGTTTGTAATATTTCCACTTCTAGAAATTCTGCAAACATTGGGATCTACCTGGTACAGAAAGTGTCAGAACACCTCATTATCCTGAGGGGACAAGAAAAGCCAGTCAACCCCTATATTTATTGTTCCCAAGCTCCTTCTTATTCTGAGTGCCTGGAAGATCCTAGCATTTCCACAATTGTCAGTTGATTAATTTATGACATGTTAATTGTTGGTACTAACTTAATAAAAATAATATTAAGGAGTATCAATTTGTCAAATATTAATTAAGAGTAATACGTTTATTAATTTTAAATATTTAAAACAATTCCCATCCATCCAGGATTCAAACCGGTGCTTACTACTTATTTACAGCTGTCAAACTTGGAAACCAGTAGCCTGAAAAGCACAAGTTTTTTGTTAGACCCAAGTTTAAGGAAACACAGCAGTATTGGTGGAGAACAAAATCACTCACAAAATAACCAGTAGCTAAACACTGGGCTCTGTACCAAATCCCAGCTGGAATGTCTCATGTAGGTTTTTTTTTTTTTCCTCCAGCTATGTTCTTACAAGAATAATTTTCTGTATTAGACTTTTATTTTATCAAGTTTCTTGTAAGTGCCAACTTCAGCGATCCAGCAGCAGTGGATAGTTTATCTTTACCCAAGTTTCACTTTCTTTGCCAGCATTCAAGCTTGTTTGACAAGCTCCCACTGCCTTGCCTCCTTATTTATTTCTCATTGCCTTTTTTTCTCCTTTCTCTCTTTAAATTGGTGAAATTGAGGTGTGCATGTTTCGCTTTTCTTCAGAATTATATAGATTTTCTCATGAGCTCCAAAGATCTTGATAACACCACAGTTAGAATACTTTAATGCTCTCATGGAAATAATCTGATAGTCAAGGTAACTCTGAGATTGTGTGGTTATTATAAATGAAATGATACCATTTACTCTCCAGTGTTTTACATTTACTTTTTTCAAATAAATATCTTAGTTCATAAGGTCGAGAAGTGCCATGAGGGTTATAATGAAAAAAAAAAAAAAAAAAGACTGTATGTCCAATCCAATCCTTCCACCTCCCTCCATTCCTGCTACATAGACACAATCAACTCAGTACTTACAGAATTTAGATTTCTTAAGGTTTCCTTTTTAGGCATTATCAGTAGCTCCCTACCATAAGAACTCAGAATTTGTATTATCTCCCATCCCCAGATAAATTTCCCTTCCCCCATCATTCCAATAAAGTGATGTCAACATTTGATTGAAATCACTTTTCACTGAACTTTATGACCCAAACCATATCCTTCAGCTGAGCAAATGTAAATACTCTTCTTTCACCAACATTGGATTCTATGGAGTTTACCATTAAATCATTTTTTGATTTTTTTTCCTTACTTTTTCAAAGTACCAATCACTAAATCATTCCTTTAATTTTCCTATGGAGCTATCAAGCTCTTGATTGTCAGACATCTCTCAAAATCAATTCTATTTTTTTTTCCACTTCCTTCCATGAGTCTTTTGTTCTAATTTGGGCAAGCTACTGCTGATCTTCAGGATTTTTGTCTTTCACCATCATTTTGGTAATTCCCTTACCTCTTTCCTATATTCCACTTACCACTTCTGAGATTTTTTTTCTTGGTATACTCCCTCATTATAATGGAGCACATTCTATTATGGCTTTGCAAGCAAAGATATTCTACACTAAATTGATAATTTGGCTAGATATGGAATGTAAGTTGGAAGCATTTCTCCCCAAAACTGGGAAAGGCATGAGTCCTTTAATTTCTATTATCAACTTTCTATTATCAATATTGCAAAGTCCAAAGCCATTCCGCAATTGGATCTTGTTATGTGCTACCTATTCTCTCTTCTCCTGGAAGTTATTAAGACTCTTCTCTTTAACCTGATATTCAGAGATAGCCCTAGAATGTTCTACGTTGATGTGGATGTTTTCATTCATCATACTGGCACACGAGGGACCCTTTCAATGCAAATATCCATCCATTTAAAATGGTTTGAAATTTTCCTCCCCTCCACTTTCTCAGTTCTCTTTGTAATTCCCATTGGTCACTTGGTAAACTCCCTGGATTAGATTTATCTTTTTCAACTATTTTTCATCTTTTTGCTTTCCTCTCTAGGACATTTCCATTTTCTTCCAATGGTTTTACTCAATTTCGTTACTGCTGTTTTTTATGTTGTAAAGGTTTTTTTGGTGTTGTTGTTTTATTTGTACATAGTATTTCTAGAATACCTTTTCATTTCTCTGGAAAAAATGAATGGTTTCGAGGTTTTCCTCCAAATTCTACTACTGTTGGTCTTTGTCTATAATATTCCAGAGTTTTCTTAAATTATTTGTTGCTGTTTTTAAAAATGATTTATTTGGGAGAGCGAGCGAGCACGCAAGCCAGCAAGCAGGAGTGGGGGAAGGGGCAGAGAGAGAGAGAGAGAGAGAGAGAATCCCAAGCAGACTCTGCATGGAGCCCCATTCAAGGCCCAATCACACAGCCCACGACTCTGACCTGAGCCGATATCAAGTCAGGTGATTGATTGAGCCACACAGGCCCCCCTGTTAATTTTTATCTGAGTAGGACACGTAAAAGGTGACTGAGAAACTATGGGAAACACCAAATACAAGGTCTTCCCTCTTAGTCTTCTAGTCTTCCTTGGGGCAAGGGATTAATCCCTACGGACAGCATTCCAGAAGCCATTTAGGGACCTGGGTTTCACTGTTCACTATGCAAGCTTTAACTTATTTTCCCTCTTTTCAGTAAACTCACTATCAGCCAACATATTAAAAGGCCTTCTATTTTTTAAGATTTTATTCACTTATTTGAGAGGGAGACAGACAGTGAGGGTGCAAGAGTTGGGGTGGTGGGGAGGGAGGAAGCAGCAGACTCCCTGCTGAGCAGGGAGCCCAACCCAAGGCTCTATTCTAGGATGCTGGGATCATGACCTGAGCCAAAAGCAGATGCTTAACTGACTGAGCCACTCAGAAGCCCCAAAAGGCCATTTATTTTTTTTTAAGATTTTATTTATTTATTTGTTAGAGAGAGAGAGAGAGAGAGAGAGAGAGAGAGAGCACGAGCACAGGCAGACAGAGTGGCAGGCAGAGGCAGAGGCAGAAGCAGGCTCCCTGCTGAGCAAGGAGCCCGATGTGGGACTCGATCCCAAGACGCTGGGATCATGACCTGAGTCGAAGGCAGCTGCTTAACCAACTGAGCCACCCAGGCGTCCCAAGGCCATTTATTTTTAACAAGGCATCCATTCACCAATATTTAATGAATAGCTACTATGAACATTCACAGTGTTTAAGGTGAGACAGAGGTAAATAAGATATCTTTTCCAAATGGAAAATGCATTATTTAAGCTATATGCTATGAAAGTATAGCTCTATTGTCAAAAATAAGCCACTAATCTTCCACTAGGGGAATAAATCTCATTATGTTCTCAACTAGTTAGTGGTCTTACATATGTCTGTATGTACACATGATGTATATATACTTTTGATACCTAATGATATGCGTTATCTTCTCTTGAACCTAGTTTTTAAAACGACAGAATAGTTTTAAACCTTATATAGAAACTCTAATTTAGGGAAAAGTAACCAAGGAGAGGAACAGCAAATGCTTCAAAACTGAGAAACCATTAGCCAAGCAGGACTCTTAAGAATGCCTTGGATTAAAAAAAAAAAGAATGCCTTGGATTTTGATACTCATGTGAAAAGCCACAGGGGGGTTTCCCAGGGCAACCAATATGAACTAACAGGGAAATGGCTCTTGGGATTTCTAGTTAGTACAAACTCTTAACCTATAATGACCCATTTTTATGAGTAGCTGTAGCCTTTGTAGAACCAGACTGAGGAAGACAAGAGTGGAAGGAACGCTTCAGAAAGGCCACCACAGTTGTCTGGGTGAAAGACAAGTTTGGACTAGTGTTGTAAGAGGCAAAATAGTTTAAAAACAGAAAAGTTTGAACTGGGTTATATATGGAAGATAGAGTTAACACTTGCTGATGGATTCAATATAGAATGGGAACGAAATAAAGAAGTCCGTGAGACTCCTGAGTAATCTGAAACAAAGCTTCACGAAGCTTACATAAAGCATGGGAGGCCTAAGATGTTGACACATTTGGGAACTTGGTGGCCTCTAAGGGTGGGAAAGATATTCTTGATGAATATTCACACGTCTTTTTCATCAGGTTTTAAAGAAGCTTTGGTCCTAAAGAGGTGAAGCATGTCACAATCCGTCTCCAGTTCCTCAAATTACTCGACTGGGAAATTAGTATCTCTGCCTTTTCCTTCAAAAAAAGCCATCTAACTCCACAATGGTGAAAAGGATAGTATATTCTCAGAGAAAATTCACACTTAAGGTTCCTCATCTCTGAAGTTCTGAATTTCAACACCAAATGTAGGAATAGCTTTTAGCTTCAGAAATTTCACAGGCCAAAGAACAAGAGTTAAGGAAATTGCAACAAGTACCCTTCGACCCTCAGATCCACCCGCTTCTTCACAGGAATATCCACTAGAATCTCTTAAGTATCTAGGATGACCACATAGTTCTATCTGTAATAAACACATGAGGAGTATCTTTAGTTGACTAGAGAATATCCATTAGAATAAACACAAAGCTCATTGAAATGCTCATTTAGAAAAAAATATTCACCTAAGTTCTAATAATTTTTTAGTTAAAAACTTTACTACACAAATACATAATATAGAATTATTTTCACAAAATACATTTACCTCTCCATCAACTGCTTTTGAGAAATGTGAATTTCATTTTACATCTTATCAGGCTTTGACTTCCCCCACCTTCCCTTCCAGTCAATCCCAGTTATCTGACTGAATACCTTTCGGGAAATACAATCTGTGTGGGTGAAGAGATTAAATTGCCCGTTATTTAAGAGTTTCTATTACTATGTGGGGATTTTTAGCATATGTCTGACTCTGAGAGAGTTAAAAGAATGAGTTAAAAGAACGAGATGATACATATAAAATTATTTGGAAGCTTGCCTTGCAGACAGCGTATTATAAACTTAAATTATCTTAATATGTAATATTTAAATTTACTATCATTTTTTGTCATCCTACCGCATTCATCTATTGCTTCAGAGAATTCCTTTTCTCCTGTGGGTATAAATTTCCAATTTTACACTAGGTTCTTCTCAGGGAAAATTTTCTATTCTTTTTTTTTTTTTAAGAATTTATTTATTTATTTGTTAGAGAGAGAGAGCGAGCGAGAACAGGCAGACAAGAGTGGTAGGCAGAGGCAGAGGGAGAAGCAGGCTCCCCACTGAGCAAGGAGACTGATGTGGGACTCGATCCCAGGATGCTGGGATCATGACCTGAGCCGAAGGCAGCTGCTTAACCAACTGAGCCACCCAGGTGTCCCCAAATTTTCTATTCTCTCCTAGACTTTCCAATTTGTCAAGACGCAACTAAAATGTAACCTTCTCCATCTTTTCACATTCCCTATTTGCTTTTAAACTTCCATGTACCACTGATGGATGATGTTTATCACGCTGTATCAGGAAAGCCAAAGAATCAGAACTTCAAATGATTTCCCATGAATTCTTTATCTTCTCTTTATCCTTTTCTTGCTTTATATAAGATCAAGAAAATTAACTGCAGTGAGGTCACTTACCTTTCCTTCTTTTAGCCACAGACATATTATTTCAAGCAGCCTGCCCTGACTTTCAACTGAAGGCAGGAGTAGGTCTAGACTGGTAGCTGCTGTGAGCCTTCCCTTAATTCTTAACCCAGAAAGGTATCAGTAGTTCATCTATAAAGAGCCTCACAGCTTGACTTTGCTACACATTTGTAGAGCACTATTTCCAAGTTATAAGTACAGTATGAAATTGGATTTTTTTTAAAGATTTTATTTATTTGACAGAGAGAGAGATCACAAGTAGGCAGAGAGTCAGGCAGAGAGAGAGGGGGAAGCAGGCTCCCCACTGAGCAGAGAGCCCCATGCGGGGCTCCATCCCAGGACCCTGAGATCGTGACCTGAGCCGAAGGCAGCGGCTTAATCCACTGAGCCACCCAGGCGCCCCTGAAATTGGATTTTTAACTTAAATGTATCGTAGGCGAGAAACTTACCATATGCAAAATGCTTTAAGGGTAGCAGTATCTCCTCAGTGTGGTGGGATAAATGTAGGCATTTCACAGCACTGGTGGCACCTGATGACCCAAGATATCCTTTAGCTTACTTACCCCAGATATCCGAGACATAGTTTCTTAAAGCAACTCTATTTTACCTTACCTACCAACAATTTTCCTAAAACATCAGTCTGATTGGCAGTCCCAGTCACCTGAACCCACATGCCTGCTCATCACTAGAGGCCGAAAAAACACTCTCATCTGCAAACCAAAGAGTCCACCTTCCCGGTATTATCACCATGTCTTTACGCTTTAAGACTTTTAACTGTGAGCCACACAAAAGGCTATAGCCACTGACCAAACTAGGTGTTTTGTTTCTTGCCTCTACTAATTCTCTTCTTAATCTTGGCTGCACATTGTTTAACTACTCAGAGAGGTCTGGAAAAATGATGCTAGGGTTCCAACCAAAACTTGAATGTAAATGGTGTGTGTCGTGAGGGGTGACTTGGATATTCAGATTTTTAAAAAACTCTTCAAGTGATTTTAGGATAAACCAAATTTGCAAACCTGCTACTGTACATGAAAAGTAATTTATATAAAACCAACTTGCTATGAATTCAACTGTCGCTGTCCCTACTCCCCATAACATATACATAAGACAAGATGTCCTAACTTCCGGGGTGCCTGGGTGGCTCAGTGGGTTGAGCCTCTGCCTTTGGCTTAAGTCATGTCGTCAGGGTCCTGGGATCAGCCCTGCATCGGGCTCTCTGCTCAGCGGGGAGCCTGCTTTCCCCCCATCTCTCTGCCTGCCTGTCATCTCTCTGTCAAATAAATAAATGAAAAAAATTAAAAAAGATGTCCTAACTTCCTGTACCTAGGAATATGACCTTGGTATAAATATGGTCCTTAAAATGGGGCCATACTGGGTGCCTGGGTGGCTCAGTGGGTTAAAGCCTCTGCCTTCGGCTCAGGTCATGATCTCAGGTCCTGGGATCGAGCCCCGCATCGGGCTCTTTGCTCAGCGGGAAGCCTGCTTCCCTTCCTCCTCTCTCTCTGCCTGCCTGTCTGGCCACTTGTGATCTCTGTCTGTCAAATAAATAAACAAAATCTTTAAAAAAAAAAAAAAAATGGGGCCATACTGTAGGGTGGGCCCCTACTCCAATATAAATGATTCCTTCATTAAAACAAAAAACAAAAACAAAAAAAAGTCATGTGAAGAGACAGAGCCATAGGGAGAATGCCAAGTGAAGATAAAGACAGAGAAGGGGATATCAATAAGCCAAGAACACCAAAGACTGTCAGCAAACCACCAGAAGCTAGGAAAGTGACATGGGACAGTCTTCAGAAGGAATCAACCCTGCCAACACCATGATTTTAGATTTCCAGTCTCCAGAACTTGGAGACACTACATTTCTGTTGTTTAAGCTATCCATTTTGTGCTACTTCATTATGACTGCCCTAGCCAACTAAACCACTTCACGTGAATTTTTTTTTAAGGTTTTATTTCTTTGAGAGAGAAAGCATGTACACAAGCACAGGGAAGGGGCAGAGGGAGAAGCAGACTCTCCCCTGAGCAGGGAGCTGGACATGGGGCTTGATCCCAGGACCCTGAGATCATGACCTGAGAGGAGGCAGATGCCCAGCCAACTGAGCTACCTAGGTGCCCCTCATCCCAGAGTGATACTGCAAGGACATACTGCACTCTCTTGGATTCTAAGTTTTGGAAATAATTCAATTTTTTTTTTAAAGATTTTATTCATTTATTTGTTAGAGAGAGAGCACAGGCAGACAGAGAGGCAGGCAGAGGCAGAGGGAGAAGCAGGCTCCCTGCCGAGCAAGGAGCCCGATGTGGGACTCGATCCCAGGACACTGGGATCATGACCTGAGCCGAAGGCAGCTGCTTAATCAACTGAGCCACCCAGGCATCCCTACATAAAAGTCCCTTTATGAATATTCTGTCATCATCATCTCAGCATTGTAGAACCACCCAAGCAAGGCTGCAGGAAAACCTTTCCAGGGGATCATCGAACACAGAAAATACAAAACAACATTACAGTATTATTTCTATGTTCCAAAGCACTGAATTATCAGGCTTCTTTTAAGAAACCTAATTTTCCCTGCAATAAAGTAGTAGAATACTTGAAAAAAATTTTTTTAAATATTCACATTTTCTGCAACACCACCTCCCCACCCAGATAAAATACCCAGGGAAATTAAGTTCTCTGTTTAGAATGATATCAGGAAGTCTTGACACTGTCAGTAATAGGATCAGTTTTAGGATGTCTTCATTTCATATGTCACTATGATGATATCCTCAAATCTAAAGTCTTGATTATATCTAATTGCATTTTCAGAAATCACTAGAGTCCTTAACTTAGTGCTAGAGATTCCAGACTATATTACTTTTCTAAGTTCCCAATTTTATGCTGCATATGCATTTATTGTTCTAATTACTGTAGGGTCCTTCCATTATCATCATTCATCACTCAGTTTCAACATAACCTTTTTCACTAAATATGTGCTGAAAGCCACATGAATGTGAAAACTCTGGGGTAATGAAATGGATTCCAATTCAATCAAGTGTTAGAAACTTTTATTGTATTACTTTATATGAATTCTTTTACAAAGTCAAGCTCTTTACTTTCTGGCCCCTTGTGGTTTTAGATTTCATGCTGAGGAAGACTGTGGACTAACATTAACATCACAAGAAGAAACATGAGGAAAGCAAATGCTTACTGAGTCTGAACTTGGGCTTCCACTTGGGATACAAAGAGAAAATATGGGCCTGACGGCTCCACAGAAGGTGAGAGAAGAGAAATTATAAATGAGGGATCTGTTTGTCACATCATAGAAGGCTATCTGCCCATACTCGCGGTCTAGGAAGACTCCAACTTTATGCATCTGCTCTCCTCTCAAGAAGACCCTTTTCAGAGGGGGAAAGACCCAGAACGTATAATCGGTTCCCATCATAGAACCTGTGAGTAAGAATTTATCTCTAGAAGCAGCCGGTAGGTCACCATTGCTGCTGGTAGGGTCTTCGGATATCCCCAACTGCCATTTGGTTGCCTTTTCCACATCTACCTCCCAGTAGTGCCTCCCTGAGGTGAAACCCTCCACACCCAACACAGTGGCACCAAAGATGAATCTCCCAGGGCTGCCAAGAATGTCCTGCTGGACATTTCTGAGACTCACACTTCTCAGATCCTCAGATAAGACCAGAAAGGGATGAGCTGTTTTAGGATCCAGAGTGACAGCTCCTGCAGGGAGAAAGAAATTCATTTAAATTTGGTTAGAGTCATCCATGCCACCACCAGACATGGAGGATTTCTAACATGAAGAGGCTTGCCAATGAATGGGTACAAATTGCAGGCATAGATAAGGAAGAGACAATCTAAAAGTTCAGGAAAGGTGACCTGTGAGCTTTGTTTCAAGAACTGGACATCACAGAAGAGAAGGTGAGTAAGATAATGGAAGGAGATGCAATCTGAGGAGGAAGAAGACTAACGGACTACATGGAGGTTTAGAAGAACCTGTCAGACCAGAAAAGAATTTTGGCAGACTGTAAAAAATGGTATCCAATCCTAGTCACATACAGCTGGGAGCCAACTCTACTCCCCTAAAGGTCTCCAAGCCTGGAACTCCAGGCTTCATTCCTCTAAAGATTCATTAGAATCTCCTACAGAGCAGGCTTTTCCCAGTGACTGGCTGTGATTCCCCGTGATTCCTGGGTTTTCCTGTGACTGAACTGCTCTCCCCTTAAATATCACCAGAGTGTGACACAGATGCCTAGAAACTGTTGCCAGCAGGCTCTTAATACTGAGTAAATCAAAAGAACATATTAGCAGAGGGGAAAGCCTGTGGGAATCCTCCAGAAAAAAATCAAGCTGTGAACAAGAGAGCTCAATGTGATTTCTTATACTTGAATGAAAGTGACACTTTCCTTCGTATCTCAAACTGTTCCTTATCTCTTTCTCCTGAACTGTTAAATATTGTGATTTCTCAGGGCGTAGCACTGGATCTTCCTTTTTATAGCTTGTATTTCTTTCTCCCTAGGTGACTTCACCTAGCCTTAGTTTTCAATACCTTCTATAGGTTCATGGCTTACTTCGTAAAGAAGCTGCCAAATACCAGTTAGAAATAACAGAAGCATTTCACACATACTATGTCCAAAATGGAACTTCAGGACTACCCCTTTCCAGTTCTACTTCAGTTAATAGCATACTTCCTTCTTCAGTTGCTAAATCATAAACCAAAAAGCCTGGAATAGTTCCTTATTTCTTACTTTAATGTCTAATCCAGCAGAAAGTTTTGTTGCCAAATGAACTTAAATTTCTGGACCTGAAGCCCATTTCATATCATTATTAGGGTGGTCTTAAAAGCCGTAAGCCTTGAAATTTAAATTTAAGTTGTCCCAGGCTTTCAGTATTTCCAGAAGATCAGCAGAAACAAATGCAAATTCTCTCTGGAATAATGCAATAGATTCATTCTTGGATTCAATTTCTAAAAATAATATCCAAGGAAAAAAGCAAAGCTTACTGTTAAAAAATCAAACACACACAAAGTAAGAAAGCACTACTGAATGAGACCAGAAATAAATCTGAAAAAATTTAGATATTGGGACTACTAGGCACAGAACTAAAATAATTGTTGCTTACATGGTTGAAGAAAAAAGAAAAACTTAAAAATACCTACAGGATATAGGAAGCTAAAAAGTAAGACCAACTGGATTTGACAAAGAGCAGAATAGATTCTCTAGAAATTAAAATAAAATTAAAGTACCCATAAATGATTATAAGAAAGCTAAAGATCAATACCCCTCATTAATATAAATGCAAAATTCTTTAAAGTATTAGCACACTGAATCCAACAATATATAAAATGGATAAAACATCATTACTAAGAGTTTATTCTGGGAAGGCAAGGCTGGGCCAACGTATGAAAAAAATGTATTTCACCATACTAACACATAAAAAAATTAAAATATTTTGGTAGAATATAAAAAAAATCCAATATTCAACATCTGTTCATGATAAGTTTTAACAAACTAGGAATAGATGGAGAACTTTCTTAACTTGTTGAAAGGCAACTATCAAAAAAACCTGCAGCTCACATCATTGAACTTTCAAGGTAAAAGACTTAACGCTTTCTTGTTCCCTAAGATCAAGAATGAGGCAAATGTTTCTCATTGCTCCTGTTCAACATTATATTGGAGGTCCTAGAGACAGTGCCACAAGTTGAGAAAAATATAGAAAAGGCTTACATATTGGAAAGAAAGAAAACTTCCTATATTAATAAATTACCTACCTCTGTAGAAAATCCCAAAGAATTTATAAAAAAGCCGCTAGCTCTAATAAATGAGTTTAGCATGGTCATAAGATGCAATGTCAACATATACAAATATTATTTTTATATAATAGCAATAAACTAGAAATGAATGAAATTTCAATTAGAAATGGGTATTACACTAAAAAAATAAAATTCTTAGGGATCCATCTAATAAGCACAGTATGTTTGCTGAAAACTTCAAAGCACTGATGAGTGAAATCAAGGAAGACCTAAATAGAAATCTTATCCCATCATCTTATCCTAAATTAATCTATACATTCAATGTAACACTAAAGTCTTCATTTTTTTGGTAGAAGCCAGTAAGCTGATTTTAAATTTCTTGTGAAAAAGCAACTCTAGAGTAGCCAAAATTATTTTTAAAAGAACAAATTTGGGGGCGCCTGGTTGGCTCAGTGGGTTAAAGCCTCTGCCTTTGGCTCAGGTCATGATCTCAGGGTCCTGGGATCAAGCCCCGCATCGGGCTCTCTGCTCAGTGGGGAGCCTGCTTCCCTTCCTCTCTCTCTGCCTGCCTCTCTGCCTACTTGTGATCTCTGTCAAATAAATAAATAAAATCTTTAAAAAAAAAAGAACAAATTTGGAGAACTCATACGCCAATTTTAAGATCTCCTGTGGGGTAAAATTCAAGCCAGTGTGGTATTGGCAAAAGGTTAAAAACAATGATCAATGGACCTACTAGAGTGAGTGTAGACCAGCTTATACATGCCAACTGATTTCAACAAAGGTGCTAAATAAATTTAATGAAGAATAGTGTTTTCACCAAATGATGCTGGAACAACTGGACATATACACATACAAAAAAGGCAGGGGTGGGGAGTTGTATCATATTTTGAGTCATGTATAAACATAACTCCAAAAGAGTAACAGACCTAAATGTAAAAACTAAAACTTCTAGAAGAAAGAAATGTTTGAGTGGTAAAAGATTTGTTAGGATAGGATGCAAAAAGCACAAACCATAGAAGAAAGAATTGATAAGCTGAATTTCAAAATTTAAAACTTCTGCTCTTCAAAAGGTACTATTAGGTAAATGAAAATATAAATCACAGGTGAAAGAAACTTAAGATGACACAAAGAAATGGAAAGATATGCTGTGCTCATACACTGGATGAAGAAATATTGTTAAAGTATATACACTACTCAAAGCAAACTCTTTCAAAATATCAATAGCATTTTTCAAAGAACGAGAATAAACAATCCCAAAATTTGTATGGACCACAAAAGACCCCAGATGGCTAAAGAAATCTTGAAAAAGAAAAAATGGAACTGGAAGGATAATTCCAGACTTCAAATTTTATCAAAAAGCTGTAGTAATCAAAACAGTATGGGGGTGCCTAGTTAGCTCAGTTGGTTAGATATCTGCCTTTTGGCTTGGGTGTTGATCCCAGGGTTCTGGGATGGAGCCCCACATCAGGTTCCCTGCTCAGCGGGGAGTCTGCTTCTCTTTCTTCCTCTGTGTGTTCTCTCTCAAATAAATAAATAAAATATTGAAAAAAAAAACAGTAGAGTACTTCACAAAAACAGACAGAAAACCCAGAAATAAACCCACAACTATATGGTCAACAGATCTTCAACAAAGCAGGAAAGAATTTGCAATGGGAAAAAGAAAACTGGACAGCTATGTGCAAAAGAATGGAATGGGACCACTTTCTTTCATTATATGAAAAAATGAACTCAAAATGGATCAAAGACTTAAATGTGAGAACTGAAACCACAAAAATCCTAGAAGAGAACACAGGTGGCAATTTCTCTGACATAGGCCATAGCAACATTTTCTAGATAGGTCTCCTGAGGCTAAGGCAGTAAAAACAAAGATAAACTACTGGGCCTATATAAGAACAAAAAACTTCTACATAGTGAGGGAAATAATCAACAAAACTAAAAGACAACCTACTGAATGGGAGAAGATATTTACAAATGACATTTACAATAAAGGGTTAACATCCAAAACATATAAAGAACTGATACAACTCAACACCTGAAAAACAAAAAAATACAACAACAAAAAAATGGGCAAAAGACATGGACAGACATTCTCGAAATTGGATATACAGATATCAACAGACACATGGAAAGATGTTCAACATCACTCATCATCAGGGAAATGTAAATCTAACTATAATGAGATACCATCTCATACCCCTCAGCCATGAAACAATAGGTGTTAGTGAAGATGTGGAGAAAAAGGAACCCTAATACACTGTTGGTGGGAATGCAAACTAGTATAGCCACTGTGGAAGTATGATAGTTCCTCAGAAACTTAAAAATAGAATAACCTTACAATCTAATTGTACTACTGGGTATTTACCCCCAAAATACAAAAACACTAATTCCAAGGGATACATGCATTCCAATGTTCATACCAGTCAAGATATGGAAGCAGCTCAACTGCCCACTGACTGATGAATGGATAAACTGGTATATATATAAACACACAGACACACACACAATGGAATATTATTCAGCCACACAAAAGAATGATATCTTGCCATTTCAAATAACACAGTTGGAAACAGCATAGTGCTAAATGAAATAAGTTAGTCAGAGAAAGACAAATAACCACATAATTTCACTCATATGTAGAATTTAAGAAACAAACGAACAAAGAAAAAAAGAGACAAACCAAAAAAAGAGACTATTAATTATACAAAACAAACTGATGGCTTCCGGAGGGAAAATGGTGGAGGATGGATGAAACAGGTGAAGGGGATTAAGAGTACACTTATGATAAGCACCGAGTAATGAACAGAATTGCTGAATCACTATATTGTACACCTAAAACTAATATAACACTGCCTGATGACAATATGAGGATTAAAATTAAAAACAATAAAAAAGAAAATATAAATCACAGAGTGAGAGAAATATTTGCAAAACATCTGACAAAGGATTGGTAATCGGAATAATATATAAAAAAATCACAACACTAAATAATACACAACAGAATTTTAAAAAATAGTGAAAATGTTTATAGATATACTTCAAAGAGATACAATAAAGTGCAAATAAACATGTGAAAATATGCTCAAAATCACTAGTTATTTCAGAAACAAATTTAAAGCGAAATACAACTACATACCTACTAGGTTTGTTTTATTTATTTTTTTAAGTAAGTTACATTTTTAAATATAATTTTAAGTTTTTCGTTTGTTTGTTTTTGTTTTGAGAGAGAGAGAAAACATGAGCAGGGGAGAGTGAGAAGGATAAGAAGACTCCCCTGATGAGGGAGTCTGATGTGGGGCTCAATCCCAAGACTCTGTGGAGATCATGGCCCAAGCCCAACAGAAGCTTAACCCAATGAGCCACTTAGGGATCCCAGGTCTGCTTTAAATAAGTAAAAAAACCTGACAATACGAAATGCTAGCGAGGGTGTGGAGTAACTGAATCTCATACATCACCAGTGGGAATGCAAAATGACACAGTTTGGAAAACAAATTTTACAATCCCTCTCCTAGATATGCAATGAAGAGAAATGAAGTCATGGCCACATAAAACTCTTTAAGCAAGTATTTATAGCACAGATTTGGAAACAACTCAAGTGGCCTTGGAATTGCAAGAGAATAAACTGTGGTATCTTCATACAATGGAGTATCCCACAACAACAAAGAGGAATAAACTACTGATACACAACAAATCTGGATGTGCCTCAAATGCTTTACACTAAGTAAAAAAAGCCAGATACAAAAGGCTACATACTGTATGGATCCACTGACAGGACATTCCAGAAAAGGTAGAACTATGGGGTAAGAGATAATAAATCTTTCATTATACTTCTTGACATTTTTTCTTTCTTTTTTTAAAGATTTATTTATTTGAGACACAAAAAGAGAAAGAGAAAGAGGAGAGTGGGAGCTTGAGGGAACAAAGGGTGAGGGAGGGAGAGACCCTCAAGCAGAGCTCATACTCAGGATCCTGAGATCATGACCTGAGCCAAAGCCAAGAGTTGGATGCTTAAATGATCCAGGTACCCCAATATTTTTTCCCTAGAAGTCTAATTTTTTTTTTTTTTCCTATCAGACTCTGCTTGCAATCATGTTTCAGGTTTGGAAAAGTGGGAAAAGATATGCAAAAGAGAGCCTTTCAACATAAGATCATACAATTATTTTCTTGATAGTTATCCAATGTATATAGTGTATTAAATTCTCCAGTCATTTTAAATCCTTAAGCTCTCTGGAATCTACTTTTATTTACGGTAGAATGTTCACTTGATTCTCAGACACAAAATCAAGTGCCCTGTTATCATGGATGTGTGTCAACTTACTTTGGAGAGTGTTGAGCATCCTGCTCATTCCTGTTACTTGGCATAGACTCAGGTCTGTGATGTGGGCAGGCTCCAGACACTGAAGCAGTAGTGATTCGCTCCTATTAAAGAAAGGACAATCTCAGCTATCTGTGCAGATCCAAGGTGCCCACGAATCCGGAGGATGGATGTCATTACATGACCTCCTGATCCTTACTTACTCCAATATCTCTACTCTTGCGTGCTCACGTTTCAGACCCTGAATCCCACCCCAATGTTTCCATTCCATTCCAAAATGAAAACTTACCTTTCCACAGAATATCTCGCATTCTATAGGGTGAAAAAGAAATAAGGTTACTATTTGAGCCACCCTTCTGGTATCTGAGCCACGCCTCTTCTGAGCCGGGCCCCTGAAAATTATGTTCTAATGATGAAGCTTGATTTGTATGTAATTTCCCCAGGTTTGTGGTGCTAAATCTCAGAGATCAGATTTTAATACTGATTAGTAAAAGCAAGAAAAATGTTTGAAATTATTGTTATATTCCCAAGGGAAATGTTTGTGTTTTTTGTCTTCTTAGTTTTATTACAATTGGGAACTGTATAGTTATTTTATATGGAATCTGGAACCTGCTCAATCAGATGATGTCTTGGCAAGATTTATATTTACTCTGGGTATCTTTTTTTTCTTTTAAATTTGACATGTGACAGTAAGTTTAAGGTATAGAGTATGTTATTTTGATACCCTTGTATAATGTAATGATTGCCAATATAGCAATACTTATCACATCATACAATTATAATACTGTATTGTTTTATATATTCAACATACCATGCATTAGATCTCTATGGTTTATTATTATTCATCACAAGTTTGTACCCTGAAACACCATCACTCTTATCAATGCCCCTCCACTCCTACCCCATTTCCCCAATAACCAACATTTTACTTTTGTTTTTTTAAACACTTTTAAATTTTTTTAGATTCCACATATAAGTGACATCATGCAATGGTTGTCTTTCTCCCTTATCTTGCTTAAGGCATCATGTACTCAAGGTCTATCCATGTTGTCCAGATGGAAGGATATTTTCCTTTCTCCTGATATTCCACTATATAAATTCCATTATACAAATGTTATATAATTCCATTATATAAATGTACTACATTTTTTTCATTCATTCATCTGTTAATGGGCACTTGGGTTATTTCCAAACATGGGAGTGTGTACATCTCTTTGAAATCCTGTTTTCATTATTCTCTAAGTATATGCCCAAAAGTGGAATTGCTGGATCATACAGTAAATCAATTTTTAATTTTTTGGAAATTAAAAAAACCTCCATATTGTTTTTCCTCCCTTTTTGCCACATCTTTACCAGCACCCATCATCTCTTACTGATGACAGCCATTCTAACAGCTGAGAGGATCTACCTAACAGCTGTGGTTTTGATTTGCATTTCTCAACCATCTTATCCAGAACAGTCATTACTCAAACTCTGCCCATTTACTTTCTTTTTATACACTGGGTAATAAGAGTTGAGTAGGTGAAGGAACATGCTAATAAACTGAGGACAGGGGCTGGAGCTAGGTCAGAAGCTGAGCTTAACTGAGTCACACCTACCTTACCTGTCCTGAAGTAGGTTTGGCCCTAGAATAGAACCTAATGGTTTAAGTGTAAGGGCTTCTCAAATAAGAGCACTCACTTTGCAAACATAAGCCTGGTGGCAGAAGGATATGGGTAGAGTTTTAAAATGACAATAATTTACTTGTTGAAAGGTAATGCATGCTATAAGGTTTAAAATATGCAATATTTATACAAATAAATCTCACCCTTGTTTTTCCAAGGTTACCGCTCAATGTTTGTGTTCTAATCTGTATGTTTATTTTGCCAAAGGCAGTCTGTGAATGTTAATGAGCATACGTCTATACATAGTTACATATTCACTAAAACCAAACAAAAAGCAGTTCTGCATGTTTTCACTTTAACTAAATATCCTGAAAATAACTTTTACCACTATGGAATTGTTTCTTTTTTTCTGGTTGCAGAATATTCTACTGTATTGATGTGTCATAATTTGACTAATCAATTATCTACCCTATCGAGGGACCTCTCAATTCAAACTAATTATTGACAGCCTCAAGGTAAGAATTCATATCATGAAGTAGCTTTCCACTATGCCAGAATTTTAGACAACTCATCATGTTTTTGGTGACTGAAAAATAGCCTATACCACCCTCATGTGTGTTTGAAAACCATCCAATATTCTACAACTGACCCCTAATCAGTACTGCCCACCTCTCCTTTCTCAAATACTTTAATGACAATCATTTCTGGAACCTTACCTGGAGGAGCGCTAAGGTATATTCCCCACACTTCTTCTCTAGCTCTGCGATGATCCTTTGGAGGCTGCAGATCTGTTCAGAAAGCCTGACTTCACTCTCCTTCAGCTTATTCATGTTCTCTTTCCCCAAATCGCTCAGTCTCTGCAGAAGCATCTCCTTATTACTATTTAACAAGTGGTTAACTTCTTTTATTCACTAATTTAACCATCCCTTAAACTCAATTCACTGCCTGCCACTCCAGAAATACATATATAATTAGATAAGGCCCAATACCCCTCTGTGTTAAGGAAGACATCTCAATTGAAACTTGATTCTTTGACACAATATATTTATATTGATGTGGAAGGTGTGCATGTAGTCCACTTATTCAGAAAACAACCTGACCATAAAACAGAGCATATTATTTTGCTATTTTGGAGGGAATTCCTTATTTATACACATAAAGCTGTGTTATCTTTTCTAAATGCTCAAGAGCATCCCATTGTAAGTACATAATACACTTTGAGAGTCCTTTATTGATGGATATAGGTTGTATTTAATCTCTTGCTATCATAAACATTACAGTGTTAATAATAATGCCTAATAGTTACCAACTGCATAATATGTACAAACACTGTTTAAAGAGCTTTATGTAGATTATCACATTCAATCCTCACAGTAGTATTATAAAGTAGGGGCATTATCCC
Organism: Taxidea taxus jeffersonii; assembly: GCA_003697995.1. NCBI lineage: Eukaryota > Metazoa > Chordata > Mammalia > Carnivora > Mustelidae > Taxidea > Taxidea taxus. The sequence continues at coordinate 30,538 of RCUC01133116.1, read as the reverse complement.
CATTTTAATAGTGAAGGAAATGGAGTCACAGGTTAAACAATGTGTACAGGTTAAATTAGCCACCTACAGACTAGTAAACAGCAGAAGCCAAATAGGAACCTCATCAATCTGGCTTCAAAGACTAGCTCTAAACCATGGCTTTATACTGGAATATTTACAGCATTCTCTATCCTTTTATCTTTTTATAGGCATGTAAGTATATTATAAGAAAATGATCAGAAACAGAACTGCTGGGTGAATATATGTATTCTTTTAATACATTCATGGTTGTCAGGATGTCTCATTTTTAGAATTGGCATAATGCTCGGCTCTCCCTTCTCTCATTTCCCAAACACTGAGCATGCAGTTTTCCACCTCTCACCTGTAGCGTTTCCTGGGATTTCTCCTTCAGCTCTGTGGCAAACTCCATCAGTTGATTCAGACCATCTTCCTTCATGTTGGAGTTGAATACACACCCTTGCAGCCTCTGGAAATTCATCTTCTCTTCAACCATCAACTGGAACCTTATCCTATATTCAGACTCAATCATCTCTTTAAAATCCTGTTCTTCTCCCTTCAAGACAGATAAAGGTATGACAGACTTCAAGTTAAACACCATGGATAAATATTTATGGTCAGTTTCCAGACCTAACTCTGATATAAAGACAAGAAAATCTGAAGTACAGGGAAAGAAATAAAAGGCATAAATACAAAGGACAAAGAAAGTTTTGAGCCAAGATCAACTAACACATCACCATAATCTTAGAACATGAAATGCAGGTGAAGAAATGTTAACTGACTTAGAAAACAGAAATCTAAGATCAACATGACAAAGAGGAGATGAGGAAAACTGAAAGGTGGGGCAAAGGGCTTTTGCTGATGCTTTGGATAGGGACAGTGAGGAAACAGGAATGAAAGGGTGACTCCCAAGGTTTTTAGAGAAAGCAACTGGAACAGAAAAAGGGAAACAAGAAAGAGATAGATCCGTGGTGGGGACTGTATCAGCAGCTGAGTTTTAGACATCTTGATTCTAAGTAGTCACTTAGACATCCAAAGAGCGACGCTCAGTTAGGAAGAGGAACATGAAAGTCTATCACCTAGAAGACTGAGCTAGAGACGTACATTGGGAGTAGACAGCTTAATTATATTTCATCTCATGAGACTTCATGGAATTGAGATTTATCCAGAACCTGACCACTGCTTATGACCTCAACAGTCCCTGGTGGGTGTCCCCACCTCTGCTCTCACCCTACTACAGTCTAGCCTTAACCTCAGCAGCCAGAGTGCTTCTGTGAAAACTGAAATTCATTCAAGCTACCCCTGTTCAAAACTTTCCACTGGTTTCCCTATCTCATTCAAAGTTAGCAGCCCTATATGATTTGGCTCCCTTATCTTCTGACCTCAACTACCAGCTTCCACTGCCTTCCCAACCCCAAATGAGTACATACCAGATTCTTCCCAGGATTGCGTAACTCAATTCCTCACCAGCTGGAGTTTTTTCAAATGCTATTTTCTGAACAAGGTCACTTTATTTCAAAGTAACCTTTTTTTTTTTTTAAAGACTGCATAGCATTTACCACAACACATTCCTTTTACTTGCTTTGTTCGCCTTCCTTCAGTTGCAGATTTGCTGACTTCCCCCCCCCCACCCCTGCTGCTAAATCCCCAGCACCTAGTATAGTCTCTGGCAAAAAGTGGGACCCCAGTATCTGTTGATATGGTGCTTAAGGCTGAAAAAATGGGGATCAGGTGAAAAATTCTTGGAGAGCCAGTCAATCCTCCTCCTCTACCATCCTCAAGTGGCCATTTATTCTCTTTAAAAACTGAAAGGAAGAAGACCCAGAATCTGCCAGATACCTGGCACAGAACACAAGTTAAATATGAAGAAAAGATGTGAAGTCAGAAGTGAAATGTGGGCCTAACAGAGGACAAGCCCTCGTTTCAGACAGTAATTCTCAAACTGCCTTTTTAAATCGTTTCAGGATTTATATGGCTACCAACAGTAGAGGAGATATTCTCCCCTGGCTTGGTATAAATTGTGTTATCAATCTTCTTTGCCTGTCAATAAGGCTTGAAATTGATGTTTCACAAATTTAAGAGTTAATCTGTACTTCTCTTATCATAAACAAAGTTCAGGATCTTTTTAAATGCTCAAAAGATAGTTGCATGTTCTGTCCTGTGAAATCTCCTTCAATCATTTTTCTATTGAATTTCTAGCCTTTTGCTTATTGACTTTTAAGAACCCTTTATTCGTGAAGAAATTAACACTTTTCATACCTATGGATTTCAAATATTTTTCCTGCTTTGTTATTTATCTTCTGACTTTATGTTATTTGCTATCCAACATTATAGGTAATTCCCCCGCTCGACTGGAGATAAGCACTGACCTGAATCATCACCATTCTTTCTTGCTCATCAGCCAATATGCTTTTAGCTACTTCAAGTTTCTCCTTCAGTGTGTTCAATACCTCCTGGAATAACTCCTGCAGAGAAACAGATCACAGAATTCTAGCTCAAGTAATTGCTTTAGAACAGTTAACTTTTTAATCGGAGACCACGGGAAAGGCCAATAGCCCCACGCTGGCTTAGCCTCGAAGTTTGTCTAAATATGGTACTTATCTAGTATTCTTTGATAAACAGTGCCTGAGGGAATGGTCTTGGGGGATCAGGAAATCTGTCCTCCAAATACATTAGTAAGAGGAGGCAGCCAGTGCCTGAGTGTTCTGGGATCTGCAGGAGGCTCACCCTGTAATTGCCAGCAGCCTCTTGGACTCCGTACACCACGTGACTCTCATGCCCCTCGGAGTGGAAGCACTGGCCACAAAGCAGCATTTGGTCGTCATCACAAAACAGCTGCAGTGGTTGCTGGTGTTCCTCACAGTAGGCATCTTCTGGGATTTTTTGCTCTAACTGGGAGCTGAGCTTCTTGGACATCCCTGCAGGTGTCCCTGGGCGACGGTTCCTACCGCGGAAAACTCCCCTACGCTCTGAACCGGAAAAGAGTCACGGTGAATTGGGGCAGTCACACTTGCCGACCTCACTGTCACTGTGCAACCCACAACCAAGCATCAGAGCAGATCCGCGCCTTCGGAACTCCTCCAACCAGCAGGTCTTCCTCAGCCACACGCTTGGGGGAGAAGACACAAGGAGTTACAGCAAGTCCTCAGATTGGAGGGGCTCTCAAGTTTTCTGAGGATTTACAGCAATTGGCTGAGAATTAGTTATAAATGTTCTCACACCACCTTCCTGTAAGGTGTTAAAAAAAAAGGGCAGCAAAAAAAAAAAAAAAGATACTTACGGAAAAGCATGGCGCATTAATAAGCATTGGAGGAACATCCGGGACTAGAGTGAGGCAAAGCCTGGCTTTAGGCATTTAAGGAAGCGCTCCCTCTCCCAGGAACTGCGCAAACCATAATATACTGGCTGCTTCCAGTGCCTCCTTAAGGGGGAGCGGCACGTGGGTGCCAACTTTAAGGAGGCACCCATTTACAGGCTCTTCTAAGTCCGCATGCGCCTGAGAGTGAGGCACCTCAAGTGTTCTGTGCAAAGCCCAACGCATGTGTCGTCTGAGAACTGGCCAATAAGAACACCGGTTAAAAAAATATAAAGGCAACCCTCAAAATAACAACTTTCCAAAAATACTAAAGGTTTTGTTTTGTTTTGTTTTGTTTTAATTCAGGAAACAGAACAAGGCATTATCTCCTGCATCCCCATTTCCAGACAATTTATGTCTTCTCTAGAAACATCTTATCTCAAAAGGGGTTAACCACTGAATTTGGGAAAGTTTTCCCCAATGAGGAATTGCCTTGCCTTACTTCTTTTCTAACTCCATCTCCAGCCATTGTTATGGTGGGCACACCATAGTACAAAGTATTAATTTCTTTTAAAAAAAATCCTCTACACTATTTACATTTGTTCCCATTTCATCTCATTAACCACCTCTTTGGACAATGTCCCTTGAAACAAATCAACCTGACAGACCTAAAAACCCCTAAACTTTCATCTGTGGATTTACTACCTTCTCCCCTACCACCCCCCCCCCCCCACCATGCTCTCACTACCCCTGAAGCCTGGAGATTAACTAGACCTCCTGTCCTTTCATTATTTTTAAGATATGCAAAACATTTTATAATTCTGAAGTTGATTAATTGTATATATATGATAATTTCGTTATTTGTTAGAATAAATATTAAAGCAGCTGTTTTCAAAGTGTGGTTCTCAAAACTTGATTTGCCTTTTTACGGCATTGACATGTGCACTAATAAACTGTTGGCATCTTTCCATTAATCAAGGAAGTAGCACCAACTGTTGTCATGTATTGTATTTTTCTTTTTTCCTTTTTGAATTTTTTTTTTTAAATTTCAGAGAGTGAGCGAGCACACAAGCATGAGTTGGGGGGAGGGGCAGATGGAGAAGCAGACTCCCCGCTGAGCAGGGAGCATGACACCAGCATTGGTCCCACTACCCAGGATCATGACTTATGCGGAAGGCAGATGCTTAGTTGACTGAGCCACCCAGTCACCCCTGTTGTGTATTTTTCAATTTCTACATACTTGCATCCTCCCAGTTAGTTTTCTTTTTTTTTAAACTTGAGTATTCTTAATTTCTTAATTCAACTTTTGAGAATAGGATTTAATTACTATTCTGGGTGACAAAATGAAAATTATGTATAAAGTGCTTATGCTGCATATAGGAATACAGTGGTTTCAAGAAAAACACTTTCTGTAATTGAGTTACAAGCCATACTAGCCACACTTTTTCACAGCACATTTTTTTGTTGAAAGAAGAAATGAGAAAAATGTGGTTATTCCGATGTAGATATTTTCTCATTGGAATTGGAAGATATTTTCTCAAACACCAACAGAGTGACCCTGTCAATTCAAGGAAACCAACTGAGTGTCTTAGTTGTCAATGATAAAATTCTGGCTTTGGAAAACTTGTATCCACTATTATAATCCTGACAGCTTCTCAAGACTTTGACAGCTTCTTTTCTGACAAAATTGGTGGTGATATTAACAAATGTGACTTGGATATTGTATATTGAAATACATCAACATGTGGAAAGCCTGAAAACTCAGTAAACCAATATTTTCTGAAAGACCAATATATGATGTTATGAGATATGCAAGGGTAAAATGTGGATGCAAAGTATAAGATAAACCAGTATTTTAATATAACAGAAAACATTACTGGTGATTTCAGGAAGAAAAGTCACAATTACCTGAAAAAAGCTATTAGAATGTGCTCTCCTTTCCCAACAATGTACTTGTATGAGGACAGATGTTCTTCATACATTTCAAGTAAAATAGCACTGCAATAGATGGAATGCTGGAGATGTGGTAGGTAATAGCTATTGAATGAACCAGAAATTAAAGAGATTTGCAAAATTGTAAAACCATGCCCCTCTTTCCTGTTAACTGCTCAGAGGATTCCTTGTAAAAATGTTAGGTTTACTTTCAATAAGCTGATACTTTTTTTTAAACTAAGTTTTAACTTGTAATACAGGGACTACATATAGGACACACAAGATGCTTTTTGGGCTCTTTATCAATAATTTGAGTGCAGAGTAGTCCTGAGGCCAAAGTTCAGAGAAGGCATATTCCTTAGAAATGGGATTCCTGGTAAAAATATACCTATAATTCTGGTACATTTTGTCGGATTCCAATCACAAGGTTGTACAATTTTGCATTCCAAGCAACATGAGAAAGGGTGTCAATTTTTTTGCCCACATGGTAGGTGAGAAATGCTCAGTTTACATTTTTTAAAAGATTTATTTATTTTAGAGAGTGTGTGTGAGTGTAAGCAGCAGAAAGAAGGGGTAGAGAAAGGAGAAGAGAGAATCTCAAGCAGACTGTGTGCTTCCAACATGGGGCTTGATCTCCGTGCGCACCTGAGATCTTGACCGGAGACAAAATCAAGCGTTGGCTGCTTAACTGCCCATCCCACCCAGGCGCCCCTACATTTTATTTTCATGTGCTAAAGGGCTATTTCATTTCTTTTTCTGTGAACTATATGTTTTAGACTTGTACCCGTTTTCTTTTACTAGGTTTTTGTGGTCTTTTTTCTTCATTTTAAAAGCTATTCATACAGTGAAAAGAGCATTCCCTTGTTAATACACAAATTGCAAATATTTTCTCTCCCCTTGCCATCCATTTTGAATTTGCTCCAATTTATTTTGCGGCTTGAGTTCTTGAACCTCCGTGTAGTTTCCTTTGTTTTGCTTCCCTGAACATGGCCCAGACCACTCAACTGAAAAGACTACCAGTTGCCAACTGAACACATTCACAATCCAGCAGCCATTCCTGGCTTTATCTTACTTGGTTTCTCAGCAGCAGTTAACAAAGTTGACCAAGACCCTCCTCCCCTTGGAATGTTTTCTTTCCTTGCTATCAGATCTGATATCCCTCCTACTTTCCTGGTCAGTTTCTCAGCAACCTTTTTTGAGCTCACATCCTCTTGAGCCTCTAGGTTTTGGGGTGCTTCAAGGGTCAATTCTGATCCCTTATTCTAGTTCCAGTGTCTCCCCAGATAATTACATACCCAAAAACTTAAGTACCACTATCCAATTTAATCTTCTACCTCCGGGCACCTGGGTAGCTCAGTAGGTTAAGCCGCTGCCTTTGGCTCAGGTCATGATCTCAGGGTCCTGGGATCGAGTCCCATATCGGGCTCTCTGCTCAGCAGGGAGCCTGCTTCCCCCCCCCACCCTCTGCCTGCCTCTCTGCCTACTTGTGATCTCTCTGTCAAATAAATAAATTAAAAAAAAAAAAAGGAGGAGGACAGCCACTGACAAGAAAAGCAGTTCCTTTGCTTTAATCTTCTACCTCCATAAAATGCTTCCAACTCATTTGCAATTAAATGTCTAATAAGCACCCCAAATTAGCATATCTAAAACACTATCCCGGATTTCAACCAATGCCTTTCTTTCCCCAGCTCACCCTAAAATTTGTTCATTTATAACATCTCAACTAGTTTATGTTCAGCCCTGCCCCTACCACACCTCCACCAGAGTACTATTTTAAACCTAAATCAAGGTTTCTAACAACTTTCCAGTACACATAGGATATAATCCAAATGGCCTACCAAGTTCTCCGTGGTCTTCCTGCCTGTATATAATCTCACCTCTAGCTTCCCCGAACCATTGTCCATTCCAGTTATGATGATAAATCCATCTGTGCTCTTTAACTTGGCAATGATTTTCTCTCATATTTTTGTAGTTCTAGTTCCTTTTTTCTTACCTTCAGTTCTCAGTTCAAATGTCCCTTCAGAGAGGCCCTTTTAGAAAAACCTAATTGGAAATACCCTCCCACCATTCATATCCTCTCATTTTCTTTGTATCTGAAGTATGAACGAATATATTTGTTGGCCACTCTCCATCCACAAGAAACTAGAGTTCCTTAGATATATCTGCACCTGACATACTTTTTTTAAGAAATGTTTTAAATCAACACAAAGTTAAAAGGAAATAAGAGGACAGTGAGAAGACAGATTAGATATTTTTACAAAAAACAAGAGTAAAAAAAGTTGGAGAATAGTGTGTCTTCCTAGGATGTTGACTATGTGCTAAATTTACCAACACTTATTTCATTTTCCATAATTTCATTTTTTTTCTCTGACCTGGCTTTCTCATTAATTTTTTATATGATTACATTCCATAATATAGCTTAAATCTTCCATAAACATTAAGATCAAGTCTAGATATTTAAAGAAAACCATGACTACCGAAACGGTCTTCAGAGCAAGCTCACCTTTGTAATCCCGGGTATTTCCCTTCAGGGAAAAAGCCAAAGAGTTGTAACCGAAGGGCCTTTATCTATTCAGCTGCTCCCTGGTCTTCCACTCCCATCCTCAGGTGGCAAAACTATGATGTTTCAAATTCTATCCATATAGTAAATCTAGGAGAGTGGTTATCAAACTGAAGCAAGCATTAGAATCATTTGAGTTTATGGAATCAGATTTCTGGGCTCCACCCCCACTCAGATTTGATAGAGCTGGGTGGAGTCTTAATTTATATTTTAATGAGCTTCTAAAAGGTGCAGTATAGCCAGTGATCTTGGTTTAATCTCTTTGGGTGGGTCACTGTTTTGTTCTATCTCCAAGGTCTTAAGCAGGGCCTACTACAAAGTAGCCCGTTAATTTTTTTTGTAATTTATTATTTAAATTTTTTGTGACTATATATATACTATATATATAACTATATACGTATATATAATAAATATATATCCTTTTAAATTAATTAGTTCGTTCGTTCATTCATTCATTCATTCATTCATTCACAGGAATAAATTCTTCTACAAGCCATTACCCCAGAATCTCACTGTTTTCTCCTTAGCCATACCATTTTTTGTTTTTTTTTTTAATTCTAAGTTTTAATTAATTCCTGGACTGGTAAAAATAATTCCATGAATCTGTAAACCACTGCATAAATGCTGTAGTATAAAAAAATCTAAAGTGTTAACTTGAAACAATTCACTACAAGGAAATGATTATGCATTATAAATACTACCTTCTGGGTTAAGAAATTTCCGTTCCAATAACATTCTCACCTAAATACTCAGAACACACATAGATTGACGCTTCCATAAATTAATCCACATGAAGCAACCACACTGAGTAGAGGTACCTGGCGATCCCAGTTACACAAACAGCCGGGGCTAGAATCTGACCACTAAGTGCGAACACTGGAGTCCAGAGGCAGTAGAAACGTGGGGGGACTGAACCCAGCACCCACCCCCCGACCAGCAATGAGGCCGCCCACCTGCGTGACTGCAAGGTCCTCAGATGCCCGACTCTTGAGGCCCTCGGGATGGGGAAGTTTCCCTCAGAACCTAGCCATACCACTTAATCTTAAATCATTAGAGAATAATACCTGAGTTCACTGCTAGTTTTCAACATTCACTGAAGGAAGTGATCATGGCATTAGTTGTGGGTAGAAAAATCAAGAGTAGAAATAACAGCTTGAGGAATGTGTCACAGATGGGAGGTTCGGGGACAATCCCATAGTTCATCCTTGGCCTCAGTGGAGAGGAAACATGCACAACTTCCCAAGTTTCACAATTCTGCCTCTGGAAGATTTTTCACTACATCAGTCAATCCCCTGCTAATCAAACTACAGTGATTTTTTTTTTTTTTTAAACTGCAAGCAAGACAATGAGAAATTCCACATTCCCTATCTGATTTTCCAAAACCTGGCTCCACCCCATGGAATTTTAAGTATGTCTTTTTCCTTTATCTCAACTCTCTTACTCCTCTTCTACCCCCAGGCTTCTTCAGAGAGACCACACTCGTTTTTGCTTGCCCCTTTCTTCCTCAGCTGGAACAATCTCCCTTTCTACTCATTTTTTTCTACCCAATCCTCTTTTCTAAGCCTTGATGCCTCCAACTTGTGAAGATTTTATCAGTTACTCTGTCATTTATTCTCCTGATCCCAAGCTTCATAGTTAATAAGATTTCATTTTGACAGGAACCCTTCACAATCTTCACATCAAAAGGTAAAACATCAAGTAAAATTCTCATGTCTACTACAGTAGTCTCTTAAAGCCTATTTTAGATTTTAAGCAACTAGTAAATTATTAATTCTAGAAGATTAAATATTTTAACTTAAAATAATTCTAGTAGTTGTGTTACATAGTGTGCTAAGAAATTGAAATTTTTTCTGTTTATATATCACATCGTCCTGTGAGGCAGGTCATATCAATACATTTTACAGCTGATAAAGCTGATGATTTAGAGGTTAAGTAATTGACCCAAAGTACTCAGTAACAGAAAATTACAGATCTAGGTTTTGAGTCACAAGACTGTGATGCCAAATTTCATGATACTTCATTACCTTTATTAAGCATTATTCAGGTACGTTGCCAGTTACAAGAGAAAATACTTCGGGTTTGCATTACAGTTTATCACAAGATTCTTTTACAGGCCTAGAGCAACATTATAAAGGGCACAGATCATTTAAAGTGTTAACTTTTTACATAGGCATGCCCTTGATTAAAAAAAATTTTTTTTCTACATTGTCAGAGAACAAAATGATTGGGTCATGGTCCTTGCAGCTTATTTCATGAGTAGTCCTATCACATTTGTTAGCCATGGGTCCCCTCACCACAGGCCCCGAGGTACCATATGCTCAGCTTCCGGGAAGGACAAATATGGCTGGTGCCAAGCAAGATACTGGTTGTTACTTCTGGGCTTGTTCTGCTGCATTAGAGCTCCCTCATCCCATTTCAGAAAGTAGTGGAGATGTGGCTCTTGGTCAGCCACCTTGTGGTTATTCTTCAGGAAGGGCTAGCTGCCCCTCTGGTTTCTTTTCCAAGGTGGTTCTACCAGCAGCAATGACTTAAAAATCATTGGCCTACTCCCCACAACTCCCAAGAGGTCCAGAAGTTCATGTTCAACTATTTCCTTGAAGCATTATTTAAGAATAAACATTCAGGGCCGACTGCTCTGTTAGGACTGTTGCCTTCCCCTTGCAGATCAGGGCTTATCTAAACCCAGCCTATCAGTTTTTTTACTCTTTCAAAGGAAGCTAATCCTCCTAGGGAAGAGGAAGAGGTCACCGTTACCTCATCTAGTCCAACATGAGGATCAGTCCTCTTTTTTAACCACAGAGTATCTTCAACAAAGCAGAGGGGCTCACTATAGCTAGGGGTCAGTTAGGACCCTGAGCAAATGAAGGTCAGATTTTTGCCCAAGATCACACACTGAGAAGACTGTCATGTCTAACTGATTAAGTTAGCCTAAAGTGGGTTTTGGTTCCATCTCTGCCAGCTAACTGCCATGACCTTCAGCAAGCCACTGAATATTGAACATCATCTGCAAAATGAGAATCATTATGACCATCTTTTGTTTACATGGGAGCATTATGAAAAGTTGTATGGAACACAGGAGCAAGGTGGGAATGAAAAATTTCTCTCTGCAGTAATATCCTTTACTTCCTTGAGTCAAGAGCATTGCCTTCCCAAAAAGGGAGTGTGCAACTGAGGTGGCAGAGAAGGTACAGAGGAATTACAGGGAAATGAGAAATAGAGAATTTTTATGCCCCCTTAATTTCTTTTAATACACATTAGAGTAGTAACTATACTGAAGCACATACTATTTTTATTAATTAGATGTTTATCGTAGAATTTCAAGACCACTGGTCTCTATCATGTCCCTACTTAGGAAGGAAATACTTTTCTTTTCTTTTTTTTTTTTTAAAGATTTTTATTTATTTATTTGTTAGAGAAAGAGAGAGAGAGAGCACAGGCAGAGAGAGAGGCAGGCAGAGGCAGGCAGAGGCAGAGGGAGAAGCAGGCTCCCCGCCGAGCAGGGCGCCCGATGTGGGACTCTATCCCAGGACGCTGGGATCATGACCTGAGCCGAAGGCAGCCGCCCAACCAACCGAGCCACCCAGGCGTCCCAGAAATACTTTTCAATCATATCTCCATCACCAAGATATTAAAATGTGCTTGCACACCATCACTGTAAGTGATGCATCCTTATGCCTTCACAGAAAACAAGGGCTCAAAAAGCCTGTTCCACACCTTGAAGTATTCTGAGCAACTAGGACATCTTGAAGGACCTGAAAGTACACTTGTGTTAAAAGGTTAACATCAAATGTGTAAAGATTGCTCAAACTACTGGCTATGAGCAAAAGCCAACCTTATAGACTTGACCAGAACTGGTTCCAATGTGAATGTAATAGCAGGAGCTCTAGCAGCTATCTTGGGTCAAATATTCTATGGGGGAAAAGCTATACATATTAAGAGAAACAAAAAGAGAAGTCTTGGTCCTCAGATGTATGGTGCCTTTCCAGATAGTAGATTGAGTAAAAGAACTTCTCTTCTATCTTATTTAACCTGCCATTAGTTTTTTAATCCTTTAGTGCCCATGGTTCTCGGTTATGCTGCTTCAAAGAACCAAGAGGTAAACCTGATGAAGAGTGGTGGGAAACAAAGCAAAGTTTATTGAGTGATAACAAAGTTTATTGAGCCGCAGTTCAAACCTGCTGAAGAGGAAAGGGACTGCAGAGGGTTGCCACGAAGTTTCTAAGTCTAGGGGTTTTAACGGGCTCTTGGGTCTGTTTAATCTGATTAAGCCTCCAAGATCCTGTCATCCAATCAGGTTTTTGTCATCTAACTATCACATGGGAAAGGGTGGAGGGCTCCTTCCAGGGTGGTGTAAAATCCTTTCAAAGGTGGTTTCCTCTTGGGGTGGGGTGGTCCTTTGTCCCAGCCTGCCAGCCTTCCACTATCCTTCATCAATACCTGAGGGCTCCTTTAATAACACTGCTCGCCCCTAGCTAGCTCTGAAAGACCCAACACAAATGGCTTGATGTGGGACTAACAGTGATTGTTCTGGTTATCTTTGTTTTCTTTTAGAGGAGGTGCTGGGGGATAGGAGATGAAACTAAGGAGGGAAGGTAGAACCTAGGGAGGAAAGACCTCTATAGAGAACTATAAGAAATGAGACCTCCATAAGAATTATAAGAAATTATACGTGCAATGTGCCATTTATGCCCAGCATTTTGGAGGCTAGTATGAAGAATTATTTTCCTCTGATATCAGAGGAAAGACTATCTTACAGTCATCTCAAGGGGCATGATACAGGACTTTAATATTTGTCCTTGTCTGAGTGGGATGCTAGAAAGGAGCTTAGGCAAGGAAAAGTGGTGAAGAACTCAGACTATCTGTGCTTTCTAAACCACTTGCCTTTTAAGAACAACAACAAAAAAAGACTAGAATATATTGGAAAGCAGCAAACCCAAACAATTTCTCTCAAAACTGGCAGTCCCTAGCAAAAGAGGGTAGGAAAAGAAAACAGTATTTATATCTAGGCTCTATGTGTCAGGAACAGTTCCATTTGATCTTAGTCCTATGTGGATAAGCCTTGGTCTTTACTGATTGCTCCAAACTTGGAGATGTAGTAAAATGATAGAACTATCTATGTTCTTGTTAAGTTAGCTCAATTTCACCATTGCTGAACCTCACCTGAAAACCCTCATCCATTCTAACTATCTTTGTGGCCAAGACTCAAAACCACTCTGGAAAAGTTAAGAATCTTAAAATGGTGTCTGTGAACAAGGATGGAGTTACTGTGTTTCCTTATTCCCTTCTCTCACTGGACTCTCTCGATAAATCCTGCCTGAGACAAAATACAAAATGGACACAGGTAGGCAGGCCCCTAAATGGGCCTGAATTAATCAAGTAAGCCCCTAAAAGAGGGCTAGACTCTTGGTGGAAAGAAAGAGGGATGTGGGGCTTAGGCGATGGGTGGGGCACACGGGGCACTTATCAAGGAATGGCCTCTAGGAACTAAGAGCCATCCTCACCTGATAAGAAAATGGGACCTCAGTCCTGTTACAGCAAGGAACTGAATTCTGCCTAACAACATCTTAAACTTTAGTGGAGAGCACATCCCTGCCAACACCTTAATTTCAGCCTGGTGAGATCCTGAGCAGAGAAACCAGCCATGACATGCCGGATTTCTGACCTACAGAATGAGCTTATAAATGGGGGTTTTCAAACTGCTTAATTTGTGGTAATTTGTTACACAGCAGTATAAGACTGACACAGACACTGGTGAACTGCCACTTGGTGCCCAAGAAGAGAAACAGGGTTAGAAATGGATTTTTCAAGCAACTTCTGAAGCTTATGTTGGATATGGAGAACACATTAAGAATTCTGTTTTAGGGGCGCCTGGGTGGCTCAGTGGGTTAAAGCCTCTGCCTTCAGCTCAGGTCATGATCTCAGGGTCCTGGGATCGAGCCCCATGTCCAGCTCTCTGCTCAGCAGGGAGCCTGCTTCCCCTCTGTCTCTGCCTGACTCTCTGCCTACCTGTGATCCTTGTCTATCAACTAAATAAATAAAATCTTAAAAAAAAAAAAAAAAAGAATTCTGTTTTAACAAGATTTTGTTAGATCACAATGAGAGCCTCAGAAATGAACCTGGGATAGCTTTGACACAGACTTTAACCTGGAAAAAGAATTCTGAGTTGGGACTTTTTTTTTCATGACCAATATAATTTATACTTCCTGTAGAGGAGGAAGCAACCTCCTTCTCCCTAAACCAAAAGGTTGGAGGACATAATTTCTTATTTTCTAAGGACTTGCCCTACTTTATCTGTTCACCTGAGTTACCTGAATGTCTTAACATGTTGAGTAAAATGAGTGAATTGCTGTTGGTTTCAGCAGCTTTCTGACCAGATTCGGCAGAACTCTCTCTTAAAGAGAAGTCTCCTATAGATATGAAGAGTCTTATAACTTTTTGCAACAGCTTTAACTTCTCCCCCACTTATAAAAAGGTTTGTTGTTAGATTGTTAATGAACTGTGAAATTCCATCCTGGTTGAAGTTAGTGGCATGTTTCAGTCTTACACTAGTAACAAGTACCTATTCTAAGCTATAGTTGTCTAGTTTAAGAAGTGAAATCCTACAAAGGGAGTCTTACAAAGAATTGTAACATACAGATGAAAAGTTAAACTTCTCATCCAGCCATTTTTTAAAATGTGACTAATTATCTGCTTCCATACACATAGAATTATTACAATACAATGGTGTAAAAACACAAACATTTTCTTACCTTCATAGGTTAATTTGTCTAGCTTGTACGTCGTTATCAGTTTATTGAATCATTACCACAATTAAAAAATAATGACTCTGAGTACCTTCTCCTGGCAAAGTTAATTCAGGACGGACAGCTCATGAAACACTCATATCAAAAGCCTTTCTTCCAGAGTATCATGCATAAGACTTTGAAAAAACACTAAACAAGGAAATTACAATCTAATGCAAGAGATAGACAATTAAAAAAATAATAAACTGCAACACAAAGACCATGAAGGAGAGGTACAAAGGAAAAGGAGGCTTTTGTAGGAGAAGAGGAATTTGGTTACCTATGGAGGTCTGGAAACGCTGCCTCAAGGAAGCTGAAGCTAAGAAGGTAGGAAATAGGGGAGGGGCAGGAAAGCCAGGATTCCCTGTATCCTGCTCCGGTAGCTTTCATTCATCTCTTGGACTCATTTTTAAGGTGCTTTTTGTTGGGCAAACAGTTAAGCAAAAGCTTGATATCTTCTTTAAAGTGATCGGCGGTTTGAAGGGAAAGCTATTATTAAATGCAGAACAAACACATTCTTTGTTTTTTCTCCCTATCATCTAGATGTGTTTGGTCTCCAACTTCCAAAACCTTTTATTAGACTTTCACATGGTGTTGCCTATGGGTTTTCCACACACGGGCTTTCCTATAGAACACAAGCTGGGGGTAAAGTGTGCCTCCAAGGAATTTAGACTATTTGGATTTGCAAACTCAAGAATGTCTACTTTTTAGTTGAGTCTTGTTATATAATTCTAGCAAACTTTACCACACAAAAGGCCTTGTGTTTGGTTCCATTTGTAGGGCTAAACCATTTCAGGTAGTCGGGCTGTAGTTATTGAATCTAATCAGTATCTTTGACTACTTCAGAGGCTTGACTTAAACCCTCCCTAGGCCTGACATTCTTGTGGTAACTTAAGCTTATAGAAATAATGAACCTGAAGCTGGTAAATATCACAGTTCTTTGCATATATTTAGATCTCTAGGATCTACTTAGAACCCAAATCTAATGATTCAGTTGTAGATTATAATTGGAACTGCGTGGCTATTACTACAAGCCACATTCTCCTGCATATTAGGAAGGACACAGAGTAGATTTCACATGTTCAATACAAAAATCTTAAGAATCCGGTTATAGTTCTTACTTGGGTTAAAAAGGTGCTAATGCAAAAAAAAAAAATGTAAAAAAAAAAAAGGTGCTACTGCACTAGGGAATATTTAGCTTCTTCATTACATGAAGTTACACTGGACTGGGAACTTCAGTTGGGTATGAGTGTGGAGGCTACAGATAGCCAGAGGGTTCCATCAGGTTCACTTAGGAACCAGAGATCACACCATAACTGATAAATCCCGCCCTAGGTGCATTTTTATTTATTTTTAGCAGTTCCTTTGCAGCCTGCTTCAAGTGGCAAAATAGATATATACACAGGCATACTTACCGGGATCTTGTTAGAGGCCCTGGCAGCACCCTCAAGTTCAACATGTTAGTGACCTCATAGCCCCTCCAGCTTTCTATTCCTAAGCCTAAGACACTCCTCTTGCTCCTAACAAGCACCTGTCATTTGATAGATTTTTATATGACTGTCTTCCTTGACTCTTTAAGTGTCCTTTTCATTTAAATCTAGCTTGATCTTGAGGGGAATGCTCTATTTTCTATATACAGGCATTTGTTGTGTAACGTATTTTCCTAAACACACACACACACACAAACCCTCACTCCGCCAAATCATACACTAATAGTGCTTTTATAAGTGTTGGAACAGGACACTCAATCCCTGTGCAACTTGAACCAGATGCTTATAAAAACATTAACAGTTCTCAGTGGTAAACATGGTAAGACTCCTGTTCCCAAGAGAGAAAACAAATCTCACGAAGGAGCATCAGATCTACCACACAGACCCCCTTCAGTCTCTCTCGGTTAGGATCACATATGAGTTTTTAAGTCTATTTCCCAAGGACTTTGTTATCTCAGCCATCATCCCTACCTGTGGGGTACACCTCCAAAATCTCATCTTGTACATATCCTTGACCTTGAGGCAGGTGCAATGGGGGCTTTCCTTCCAGTTTCCTAAGAGACACTCATAGCAAGACCTGTGTCCACGTTCAGTTGCAAATGATTCAAAGAGCATAAGTAGCTAGAACAAGTCACTCTCTCAGGAAGCCTGGGCGATTGTCCAGGAAGCAGTCGTTGTCCTTTTCAGTGGGGCAGAGAAAGATTAAGAAGGGGAAAGAAAAACCATTCATTCCAATCCAATCTTTGGCAGGAGCAGGGATTTGTCTTCGGCATTGGCTCACCATCACATTCCCTCATCTGTTCTTGTCACTCACGACTGTGTTTTTATTTTTTATTTATTTATTTTTTAAAAAAAGATTTTATTTAATTGACAGACAGAAATCACAAGTAGGCAGAGAGGCAGGCAGAGAGAGTGGGGGAGGCAGGCTCCCTGTCGAGCAGAGAGCCCGATGTGGGGCTCGATCCCAGGACCCTGGGATCATGACCTGAGCCAGAGGCAGAGGCTTTAACCCCCCGAGCCACCCAAGCACCCCACGGCTGTGTTTTTAAATGCCATTCTTACCCTGCCAAGAAGTTGTCTGGGATTTTAAAGGCCCTGCTCCTGACCTCTCTCAGATGCTCTTCACCACCTACGTTCATACTGGGGACTCACCAGCAGCTGCTCTGGAACTTCATGTATGCAACGTAGTTTTGTTAAAGTTGTGGTTCTCAAACATTGTTGCACAGACTTACCTGGAGAGCTGTAGCCATGGTGACACCTTCGTCTATGGCTTCCAAACTTTAGAGTCCAAACATCAGAATCACATGGGCATCTGGTTAAAGCACAGATTGCTGGACCTTGCTCCCAAAGATTCTGATTCAGTAGGTCTGAGTTGGAGCCCAAGAGCTGACATTTCCAACAAGTTGTGGTGATGCTGAGTCCAAGTCCTCCATTCCAATCAGGGCACTAGGAATTCAGTCAGAATCTCTGGGAAGAGGTCATGGGCTTCAGGTGTTTTCAGGTGATTCCATACCCAGCTAAGCTTGAGAACTACAACTCTAAGACTAGAAGGATTTAAAGGAGGCACGCTGGGGCACCTAGAAGGAAGCATATGTGAAACGTAAATCCTAGCCCAGCTTGGGACCACAAAATAGGCTTTGTGCCCCAGTTGCCCGGCTGGCAAAGACTTCAGTCTTTTAGGGAGTGTACCACCCCTTGTACCCCTAAAAATCTTTCTTTAGTTTTCCTTAGCTTTTCAGCCACGATCACAGCAATGCTGCCTGCCTCCTCACCCACCCCCAAGGTCACAGCTCCTTACAGGCCTTTAGCTTTTAGTTCTTACACACGCAGTAGTTTTCCCCAGTGACACACAGTGTCTCGTAAATGGCATGAGTTGCTTTGGTTCATGAACTCCTATGGCTAGGACCCACATTCTTTAAAATTATCTCCAACTATATTGGCACTCTAGCCCCACAAATATTTTTTTGTTTGGGCCTCAAAGGCCAAGAAAGCGCTAGGATGGTGCAGGCAGCACCAATTTTGTTTCTTCCCAAGAGATCCCACTAGCTCTTTTAAAAAAGCTATGTCTCCATCCATCATAGGGAATATAGTCAATACCGTAATAACTTTGTATGGTGACATAAGATAAGTAAGAAGTTGTGTCATCATAAACTTACATACCTCAAAGTGAGCACCCTCTCTGACCCCAACACCTGGGGCTGCAAACAACATATAAACTTGTGAGGAGCGCCCCCTGGCTGTGTCTGGAGCCAATTACCATTAGATAGACGGGAGAGACTAGGAGTCTCAGCTAGCCAGCCACCTTTAGTGTGGGGCTTGCCTGGATCCTTGCACAATCAGCAAACCAGTGTTTGGTCACAGTTGTAAACACATGGAGTTTAATATTTATGACTCATTCAATCCTGTGGAAATGGAAGCCTTGCTCTGTGGGTACTAGTCAGGCCACCTCTGTGGATCTAGGGCAAGGTTCATAACCAGTTTGTTTTCTCATCTGTAAACGGTGCTAGAATACCCACGTCATAGGGCTGCAGGAGGATTAAATGAGTAAATATATTAAAGGATTGAGATGGTGCCTGGCACAGAGCCAGCACACTCCATTTGTATTAGTCAGTCTCATGGTTTTTTTTCCCCCATAAAAATACTGGTTTATGATGAGAGATTAAGAATCTTATAAACAAACGTTAAGATTTTCTTAAGAGACAAGTAGACTTCCCACTAAAAGGATGGTGACCTACATGTATAGGCATAAGCATCAGTTTCCTACCTATAAAATACTAGCTTAATAGGGATGATTGTTCATATTTATGTAATCTGCTGGGTATAGTACACCACCAGCTACGTGAAGATGTTTCATAATTCCTGTAGAATTAAGTGACAGACAGAAAAGGTGTCCTATGATAGGAGTAGGACAAAAACAAGTGACCTTTGCACCCTTAAGTTTTTTTATTTGTATTTATTTTTTAAGAATTTATTTATTAATGAGAGACAGAGAGAGAGGCAGAGGGAGAAGCAGGCTCCCGAACTGAGTTGGGACTCCATCCCAGGACCCTGGGATCATGACCTGAGCCTAAGGCAGGTGCTTAACCGACTGAGCCACTGAGGTGCCCCTTAAGTTTTTGTTTTGTTTTTGTTTTTAATTTTTTTTTTAAGATTTTATTTATTTATTTGACAGACAGAGATCACAAGTAGGCAGAGATGCAGGTAGAGAGAGAGGAGGAAGCAGGCTCCCCGCTGAGCAGAGAGCCTGATGTGGGGTCTGAACCCAGGACCCTGGGATCACGACCGGAGCCGAAGGCAGAGGCTTTAGCCCACTGAGCCACACAGGCGCCCCTTGTTTTTGTTTTTAAGAAAAATCTAGTCTTATCCTTTATGGATGGTAATCTTAGTCACCTAGTAGCTCAGATTATCTGTAATAATCTAAAGCCCCATAATCCTCATTAAAAAGGAGAAAGATGTTAGAGTCTCTTAGCTGTCCATCTTCACTTTAGACTATGTCTTTTTATTCTTAATTGCCAATATGTGCTTGAACAGCTTTTAAAAAGTTTTCTGTTCCTATCCCAACTCCTACAGTTTCTTGGGCTTCTCTTTTCATCTTTTTAAGAGACAAAGGACATAAACCGCCCAGCATGAATCCGGGAGCAAATACATTTCCAACAGTTAACTTTTCATAAAGCAAAGGGGGGAACAAGAAAAGGTCTACTATAGAGAAAAACAAACAAACAAAAACACCTCCCCTGAAATTCTTGTTTGTGGTCAAAAGTCTGGAAACGGACTCCCTACCTGCGTATGTCAGCAGGTGTGATGGCTGGGTTGCAGATTTTCACTGGAATCCTGAATCCTGAAGTCACAGCACCAGGGCTCCTACCCCAATGAACGGGCCTCCAGTGATCACCGGTCAGATCAGCCTGCTACCTATAAAGAATCAGAGAGGTGACTATTTCCAAGCTGAATTGGTTTTTAAAAACTATTTCTGAGACAAAAAGAATGTTACAATTGAGATTTTTTGTTATTGTAATATTTTGATCCACTGTCAGAGCGCCTTTTATTCTTCAAATTTACCAAGATTTTTCTCACTTCTAAATAGTAGCTGTCCTTTTGTATGAAATGTACGTAAGCCCTTTAGTTTAAGTCCAATGCACTTTCTCCCAAGAAGTTTTCCCTGATTGTTCCAGCACTAAAAATGCCAAAATTTTAATAAATTTAAATACTCCATGTGTGCTTCAAGCACACCTCTTTAAATGCTTTGCAAGTATTTTTTTGCACACATATCTCCTTCTCCAAAAGAAGAGAAATAATTTTTAGTTATATTTGTATCACTTGCTGGGGTTCAATATCTATTAGTTACATAAAAACTATGTTGAAATCATAAAGCCACTACCAACATTTTATTATATCACAGCTGAAACCAATCCTCTGAGATATTTTTATCCCTCAACCTGAAGAAAATCACCTCATTAATTGGTTTACTGCAAGTCACACCTCATGTTTCTTTGCTCTTGCCCTATTCCCCAAAATTTCTTCACTGCCAAAATGTTGAAAACACATTAGGAAGTTAAAAAGAGAGAGAGAAACTATACTTTTATACAAAATTTTATAAAATAAAGAAGTAAAAGTGATGCCTTCCAATTCTCCAATTCCACTGCAGCAGTATATATCTTTCCACATGTTTTCTTTCCTTTTAAATGTTATTTTATTGTGGTAAGAACGCTTAACAGGAGATCTACCTTCTTTACAAAAATTTAAGTGTGCCGTATAATACTGTTAACGATAGGCACACCGCTGTTCAAGACATCTCTGGAATTTCTTTACTTTGCCTAACTGAGACTTTATGCCCCTTGATTAACATCTCCCCTTTCTGTCTTCTCCTGGCCTCTGGCAACCACCATTTTCCTTTCTGATTCGGAGTCTGTTTTTTCTATTTTTATTTTTTTTAAGTAATCTCTACACCCTATGTGGTGCTCAAACTTAGAACCCTGAGGTTAAGAGTCACATGCTCCACTGCCTAAGGCAGCCGGGCGCCCCTGAGTCTATTTTAAAATAACATACTTCATGTCAGTGGAACTTCCAGGATTTGTCCTTTCGTGACTGCCTTATTTCATGTAGTATGCTGTCCTCACGGTTCATCCAATGTTGCCACTTATCACAGGATTTTCTTCTTTCCAAAGGCTGAATAATATTCCCTGTGTATATATGCACAATTTTCTTGGTCCTTTCATATATAAATGGGCATTTAGGTTGTTTCCAAATCTTAGCTTTTGTGAATAAGGCTGCAGTGAACACTGGCGTGCCAACACTTCTTCCAGAACTTCAGTTTTCTTTCAGGTGAATACCCAGAAGCAGGATTGCTGGATCCTATGGTAGTTCTATTATTAATTTTTGAGACATCTCCATCTTACTCTCTATGGCAGCCACATCGTTGTGCATTCCCACCAACAGTGTACAACAGTACCAGTTTTTCCACATCCTTACCAATGCTTGTCCTCCTCTTTCCTCCTTTCTTTCCTCCTCTTTCTTCCTTCCTTCCTACCTTCCCTCTTTCCTTCCTTCCTTTCTTTTTTTTTTTTTTAAAGATTTTATTTATTTATTTGATAGACAGAGATCACACAAGTAGGCAGAGAGGCAGGCAGAGAGGGGAGGGGAGAAGCAGTCTCCCTGCCGAGCAGGGAGCCCGATGTGGGACTCGATCCCAGGACGCTGGGATCATGACCCGAGCCGAAGGCAGCGGCTTAACCCACTGAGCCACCCAGGCGTCCCCCTTCCTTTCTTTTTGTTAATGTATAGTGGTCATCCTGACAAGTGTGAGGTGATAACTCATTGTGGTTTTGATTTACGTTTCCCTGATGATTAGTGACATTGAGCATCTTTCCAAATACCTATTGGTCTTTTGTGTATGTTTTTTTTTTAAGATTTTATTTATTTATTTGACAGACAGAGATCACAAGTAGGCAGAGAGGAAGACAGAGAAAGAGGGGGAAGCAGGCTCCCTGCTGAGCAGAGAGCCCGATGTGGGGCTTGATCCCAGGACCACGACCTGAGTCGAAGGCAGAGGATTTAACCCACTGAGCCACCCAGGTGCCCCTCGTGTATGTTTTTTAGGGAAATGTCTATTCAAGTCTTTAGCCCATATTTTGTATTGGGCAAATGGGTTTTTGGGGGGGCTAGTGATTTATAGGACTTCCTTATGTATTTTGGAAATTAATCCATTCTGATACATGGTTTGCAAATATTTTCTCCTATTCCAATGGTTGCCTTTTCACTCTTGTTTCCTATGTAGTTCAGAAGCTTGTTAGTTTGACGTAGTCCCATTTGTCTATTATTGTTCTTGTTGCCTGTGCTTTTGGTGTCATATTCATGAAATCTTTTCTTCCTTCCTTTCTTTCTTCTTTTTTTTTTTTTTTTTTTTGAGAGGGAGAGTGTGTGTAGGTGCAAACAGTGGGGGAGCGGAAGAGAGACAGAGAGACTCTTAAGCAGTCAATCTCACCACTCTGAGATCATACCTGAGCCGAAATCAAGTCATATGCTTAACTGATGGAGCCACCCAGGCACCCCAGAATCCATATTCTTTCTATGCCTTCATGTACACAGATGCATTTTCAATATCTATAGCACGACCTCATTTTTGTAGAAAAAAAATACATATGTAACCTATTTTTTATTATTTATGCTTAAACTATTTGTGGGAGTAAAAAATGTATTCTCCTGTTAATATCATATAATGGATATCATATCATGTCAGTGTGTATAACCGATCTGTCATTTCTAAAATGGCCATTTAGTAATAAGAAAAGCTTTATTTTTTAAAGAAGAACTATTATGTTTAAGTATATATTCATGTAAGCCCTTTTTTGTAATTTGTGATTAGGTATTTTATGCATGTGTTCCAAATTCTCTTTCCCAGATCATAATGAAAAAAAGAAAATAAAGTTATTTTATTTACTTTGCTGTATAAAAGTGTTTAATTTCTATTTAAATTTATTAATCTTTTCTTTAGTGGTGTCTAAGCTCTGACGCATGCTTTAAAAAGCCTTTTCTAAGTAGTCTATTTTAAATTTCTATGTTACCAATTATCTCTTCTTATGATGTGCTTCATTTTTTGGACACAATAATTGACCACATATTTAAAAAATATTCTCCTTACTTGCTAAATAGATGTGGGGTACTATAGAACAAAAACACATTCAAAAATAAAATAATATAAATAAGGTAAAAAAATACAATACAGAGGGAAATAATAGGAATATAAATTCATGACTAGAGTGGGGAAGATACACAAACACACACACACACACACACACATCTGGAATACACATTGGTGTAAGTTGTTAGGTAGAGATCCAACTTTGTCTATTTTTTTTTCCAGATGGCTACCCCCACTTGTCCCAAACTAGTTGTTGGATAATCTATCTTTTCCATACTGATATGAAATGACAGACATATTTTTAAAACCAGGCTTTCAAGCAATATGTTTTTCAAATAAGTCCCCATCGAGCCCACTGCCTTCACCAATGAAGATGCTCTCACTATATTGTTAAGATTCATCTTTTCCATGTGCTCCAGCCCTAATAACATGTGGATGGCAGTTGTGACTGTGGAAACCTTAAGGAATTCCTACTGTCACCTCTCTCTGCAGGAGACAGGTCAGAGAAGAAGCTCTAAGTTGTTGATCTCAGAAATCATGTCTGGCAGTGCAGTGTCCTGAAGATTGGCATAATGTATTTTGGAATGGCTGGCCCACTCTTCTTCTATGAGCTATGTATACATTTCTTCATCTATGAATTAAGCTCAGTCAGTGTGTTGTGAGAGAGGGGAAAGAAGTCTGTATCACCAGTAATGAGTGTAGCCAGCAATTCGAGATACCAGTCGCAACACCACACCATCACAACAGCTGTCTAGTTTCCTTCTGAAACATTTGAGCAATGTTCATTTTATCGAGAGACCTGGAAAATTTCAGCCATTCCCAAGTCAGCAAGTGAGATGCGATGTAGTACATGGACAAAAGAGAATGACTGGGAGGTAGGAGGCCCAGTTTCCTAGTACTGACTTGATTCATGTAGTAAGCAAGTAGTCAGGGGACCAACTCAATTTATCTCAATTTTCTTCACCATCTATAGAGAGTAGTTGGACTATATAATTCTTGGTTTCCAGCTAGATAAAAGACTGTGATTCTATAAGAATATGGTTCCTCTATTTTTTTCATTTACAACTTATTTATAAAGAATTTGAGCCCTTGCTATATGCAAAGAATTCTTCTAGGTACTGATGAATAAGATATGGTTATTGTATTAAGGAGTTTATGAAAAGAGTTTGCTTGACAGAGGGACATGGGATGGAACAGATCAGTGTGACCTGAACTTAGAACTTGCCAGTTTCCTCATTCCAATTTGGAATATAGGATCTGTGATGCACCATATCTCTATTGTAAGGTTTATTCTAATGATCCTGGTCAGTGTTAAAGTCTCCTTCTAGGTTTGTGTGGGAATAACACACTGAATGTAGGTGGTAGTTCATAAATCCTTTTTTCCAGTGAAGGTGGTTAGTATTGTTACAGTTTTTTGTTTTCTTTCTTTTTTTTTTTTTTGCAAGACCCTTACTTAAGACTAACTTCCAAACGATATTGTGAAACTGTACCTCAGTTACTAGGCTGGAGGTAGTCTAAGGAGTAGAGGTTTCATGACCCCAAACTGGGGCTACCTCTCTTTCTATCTAAATTAGTATAACTCTGCTGCATTTTGCTGCTGTTGTTGGCTTTTGTAAATTCTCATCTCAGTAATTCACAAATGCTACACAAAGGACATATGATCAAATGGGATTAATAACCTCAGAAAGATGAGCTTTGACTAAGAGAAAGGAACATGGAGAAAAACCATTTCAGTCCAGAAAACTTCTTTTTACAAAAGTTCAAGATATGAAAACACCCAATATCCTGTTGGAGATGAGTGGGAAAGAAGAATCAGTGGGAACCATGAAAGTCAGAAAGAAATCAACCAAAAAGCATGGGTGATGGAGACCTATGCATGGTTGGCAGTGCTGGAGTGTGACAGGCTAAGAACAGAAATAAGGTATGAGGAACTTAGTGGGAGGGTGAAATGGGCTAGACTTCAAGGGAGAGCTTTTGAGTTTTGCACTTTCTGGCAGACAGTGAGCAGGTGGTAGGCCATGACAAGTACTGCCTCAGATCCATATGGCAATGCAAATTTATAGGTTAAGGCACTCATAATCTCAGTGGTCATTGTATAGAGTCTCTATACTGTACATTTTTTCTCTAGGTCTAAAAATATCTCAACACTGGATTTCTTTTCAGTAAGAACTGATAGGGGGTTTAAGAAGGCCTAGTTTCAAAGAGTGAAAATAAGTGAACACAATTATATTTATGCTAGAGTATAATTTTTTTCCATCCAGTCCACAGTGTTGTGGACTCTTGAAGCAACCCCCCAAAAGAATGATGTTTTACATGCTTCTTATTATGGAGGAGAGGTGAGTATCATGGTCTGTAGGACAGAGCAATAAATATAACTCTGGTAATCCTTTGTACATTTAAAGTCAGGGAATATTTCAATGGATTCATTCTCATTTTGTTGGGATGAATAAAATTAAGTAAAAGCACACGGTACCGGATTAAGGAGCAAAAAAGGTTTTAGGCTTTGGTCAAGCACATAAAAAGGGCCTAATGAGAGGAGGAATATATGTTACAATTATCTGCCTTCAGTTGCTCAACTAGATTCTATCAGTGGAGTTTTCTAAAAGATTTGGACCATATTTCCAATTTAGATATTATTAGAGTTCATCGTAACTTAAATCTCTGTACTGGCTTATACTAAATTACCTAACCTTCCAGCCTAAAATCAATGTGCTTGAATGTTTTCCTGGTGCTATATAGTTACACACACACGTGCACACACACACATGTGCACACACACACACACACACTCTATAGCCCACTCTTGAAAGCAGAACTTTGTTCAGAGCAAGTACCCTCAGTATCCAGCATATAGCTTGCACAGTGAAATATTCCTTAAAAGTTTGGGGTTGATTATGAACCCAGTGTACAAGGGTTCCACATTAAGTCATAATTGGCTTTGTGTTGGGACAGTATGTGTCAACTGGTGAAATCAGGCACAGAGGAGAGTAAGAGTTTCTTGTATCAACAACTTAACAACTGATCACCCACCTGTTATTCAAAACAGTAGAACGCCAGGGAGGACTTTTCTAATGCTGGAATAGAGGTGTAATCTTGCCTTGATGTCCTTATTGGAGAAAATGTCTACAGCAGATCTGATGGAGAATCTGAGGGAAGAACTGACCTGTTTCATCTGCTTGGACTATTTCACCAGCCCTGTGACTACTGAGTGTGGGCACAGCTTTTGTCTAGTGTGTCTCCTGAGGAGCTGGGAGGAACACAACACTCCTTTATCTTGTCCTGAATGCTGGAGGTCCTTGGAGAGCCCACACTTCCAGCCCAATGAGCGTTTGGGGAGGCTGGCTGGCATTGGCAAGCAGCTCCGATCCCAAGTGCTGCAGAGTGAGGGTGAACAAGACATCTATGGGAGAATGCTGGCAGGCACTAAGGTGTTCTCTGAGGATGAGCAGGGTGTAAACATTTTCTCAACTCCGTGTCATGGAATAAACAGATCGCATCCCTTGAGTGAGGCTGAGGAGCGTCACAAAGTAAGATTGGCTGCTCAATATAAATCTCAGAA
Organism: Taxidea taxus jeffersonii; assembly: GCA_003697995.1. NCBI lineage: Eukaryota > Metazoa > Chordata > Mammalia > Carnivora > Mustelidae > Taxidea > Taxidea taxus. The sequence continues at coordinate 3,785 of RCUC01133116.1, read as the reverse complement.
TCAAATCCTGTTCCATCACTTATTCCCATAATATTCTCTATTGGTGACAATTATGGGTGCTGGTCTCCAGGCACCAGACCACAAACTTGGTGTGGATCCTGCCTCACACCCTTTGTGTTAGATCCTGCTCATCTTGTGTTCACTGATCCTAGAGGCTTCTTCACAAGCTGGTTCTCTGCTCATTTGCCACAGAGAATTTGTTTCTATTGCAGGAGAAACTCCAGGAAATCCTAAATCTTTTGCATAAAAAGAGAAAGGAAACTCAGGTTATATTAACCCATGAGAAGGAGAGAGTAATACTGTGCAAGGTCAGTATCTTATTTTTGGGTCTTGTAGATGATTCTATGAGGGAGACTGAAGGGACACTTAGTGAAATACCAGGGGAAAAAGACAACATTTTCTAATCTCAGTCCTACAGTATGCAGTGTCCTTAGTTTGGGCTATCTGCCTCTGCTTGCCCACCTGGTATTCCCAAGACTCAGTTCAAACAATTCCCCCATCCCCAGGCCTGCCTGTTTATTTATTTTTTTCCTTCTTGGTCTACCCATACAACTTGATGGCTACCTCTATTATGGCTCTGATTATAATTATTTAAAATTACAAGTTATAGGGGCACCTGGGTGGCTCAGTGGGTTGGGCCTCTGCCTTCAGCTCAGGTCATGATCCCAGGGTCCTGGGATCTAGCCCCACATTGGGCTCTCTGCTAAGCGGGGAGCCTGCTTCCTCCTCTCTCTCTGCCTGCCTCTCTGCCTACTTGTGATCTCTCTCTCTGTGTCAAATAAATAAATAAAATCTTAAAAAAATAAAATTATAAGTTATAGACAACATAAGTTGAAAATCCGTAGAAAAGGAATATCTCAAATGCTTTTGGGAAAAAGGAGAGTTTATTTTTTTTAATATTTTTTATTTATTTAAAAAAAATAAAGACAGAAGGAAATAAAGGCCAAATAATAGTTTGGATTAATACACCTGAACAAATGCTTCACAGATTTGAAGTTGAGGTGTCTAACAAAGACCTAACTGCTTAGTTAAATACTTAAAAAATATATGTGTGTATCTGATTCTCCCAATACACTGGGTTCTTAAATGGGACTATTTGTGATGTGCGTCTCTATTTCTAGGATGTGATCCAATGTCTACTTTCATTGGATATTTAGTAAATAAACGAACACATGCTTTTTTTGGTATTTTTGTCCTTTATTTATTTTTTTACCATGGTATGGATTACCACCTGTCATAGTTTATTTTTGTTTCTTTCCCCTCTAGAATGACAGCCTTCTGGGAATAGAAGTTTGGGTTTTGTTTACTACTATATATGTATATACTTTCTAAAATATCATGCTACCTATCCCATTACTTAATATTTATGTGCTACTTAATTACTTAATACTTAATATATGTTGTGTGTCAGGCTTTGAAACTTGTCACAGCAGAACTCTAGGACTTTGTAAGGATTAAAAATCTACATAGGCATTTCTGCTGCTAACTTTATTATATCATTCCTCTGTGTACGTGTGTGTGTGTGTGTGTGTGTGTGTGTGTGTGTGTTGATGGCAGGAAGAGACAAAGGCCTGTAAACAGGTTGTTGTGTCAGAATATGCAAAAATGCACCAGTTTTTGAAGGAGGAGGAGCAGCTGCAGCTCCAGTTACTGGAAAAGGAGGAAAGAGAGAACATGAAGAAACTAAGGGACAATGAGATCAAGCTGACCCAACAAACAAGAAGCCTGAGCAAAATGATTGAACAGATAGAGTCCACATGTCTGAACTCCATTATAGAATCTTTTGAGGTAAGAATGTTGGGAAAAATCAATGGAATAACAATAACAGTGTGTAGTAACCCATAATTTTTCAAGCCATGCAAAATAAGTTTTTCTTCATTTACCTGAGAAACTAAGTTCTGGCCCCCAAATAGTTTTCCTTGAGAATTAATATTATCTCTCTCTCTCTTTTAAAGATTTATTTATTTATTTGACAGAGAGAGAAGAGAGATAGCAAGAGAGGGAACACAAGCTGGGGGAGTGGGAGAGGGAGAAGCAGGCTTCCCCCTGAGCAGGGTGCCCGATGCGGAGCTCGATCCCAGGACCCCAGGATCATGACCTGAACTGAAGGCAGACGCTTAATGACTTAGCCACCCAGGCGCCCCGAGAATTAATATTCTATAGTATAAATAAAGTGTTGAAGAGAAAGAGAAAAAAACAAAAACAAAACAGTGGAATACCTATCCAAACCAACCCTGATGAAGAGTCCATTTCTGCTCTGCTTGCTTGTCTGCAACTTCAGCTTCATCCATTATTTTAAGTTTAATGAGCATTTCCTAGGTGCTGCTGGCACATTAGATTCCATCGTCACAAAGACCTGGTGAAGTTAATTATTGTTATATGCACTACAGGTGATTGTTGTTCTGTGATGTGGGTTTATAGTGATGCTCCTTTAATAATTCAGACCCATGGCAGTTAGGAAATTTGCCCGACAGATAGCTAATCGGTGATCGAAATGAGGTATTCGGTATGAAGCCTGGATTCTTCACCATCTTTGCTCGGCGGCCTTCCTGGGCTCCTGCTGCATTCTCCGGAGCCTCTGTAAACACGAGCTGTGGGGCCCGGCTGCAGCTGTAGTTCTCCTTCCTAGAATCGATAGTGATTTCCCAGCAACCCACTCCACCTGCACACAGGCTTAGCCTCGGTGCTCAGAGATCTCCTTGCTTTTGCCCATCTTTGACTCCCTGAGGCAACTGAAGACTCCCTTGGGTTCCTACGTCAGCATCAGGTTCTCTTGACAAAGTGATGGTATGAGGAAAGAAAAGGACAAAGTAGTCTAGTCATTGTGAGAACCATGCCCTGTTCATAGGAGACCCCTGCCCCCCACCCCAGGAAGAAGCTGGGGATGTTTTTCTACCACGTGCTTGCCCACTCAAGGTGTTCTAAAGCCATGGAAAGTGGCTTCTTTGAGATTACCAAGGACTAGATTCTGTCTCTGGATTCTGGCTTTGCTAGAGACCAAAGTGCACAGATACTAACCCTCTTTCTTTTATACCCTTAGGATGTGAAAGGCACCCTGGAAAGGTAGGTGTGCATTCCGTGTCCAGTGGACACAGGGGTATAAGTTATAGGGCTGCACTGCTGTGGAGATCAGGTTGCAAGTTGCAAGAGTGGGGCTGACAGCGTCCAGCTATTGGGGCAAAACGAGCGGGACCCTCATGTTGGAGGAGGTCACGCGGTCCGTGCAGGGGACACAGAGTGACGGTCTCTGCCTTCTTGCAGGACTGAGCCACTCTTGCTTCAGTGTCCAGAGGCCACCACCACGGAACTGACTCTCTGCCGCATCACTGGAATGAGGGAGATGCTAAAAAAATTCAGCAGTAAGTCAGCCTGATTTGTCAAACCTCCAGGGATTTGTGGAGTTAACTTCAGGGTGTACTAAGGAATGCAAAATCGAGCTTTAAGGCAGTTTCCTCTGACACAGACTGTTCACCATCTGCGTGCCAGGCTCCCTCACAAAGGCACCCTGAGTCAGCACGAAACATCAGGCAGGGCTGGGGCCACAGACCCTGTCTGTTCTGGAGGGGACAGAAGCACACTCGATTGATGTTTCATCTGCCTTTGTTTTCTGTCTAAGACGTCCTGGCACTTCCTTTGTTTGCTTTTGTCCATTCCTTCCCCTTCCCTACACACATGCACCTCCTCAGGGGTTTCTGCATTTCTACCTCTGTTCTTGTCAGCATAAAAGCTACTTAAAATTGAAAGTCCTCATGAGGCAACATTCAAACAATCCTTTTATTTAAAAA
>ML102286.1:21360-75442 GCA_003697995.1 Taxidea taxus jeffersonii | reverse complement strand
TGTGTGTGTGTGTGTGTGTGTTTTTAATTAGCTTCTATAGCTCTGACATAAGGGGGGTTTTCCTCATAAAGGAGAAAATTTGGTGGTTCAAATCTATTGATGATTTAAGTAAAACCTTCTGAGTCTTAATTATCTAGCCATATCTGATTAGGTTCTTGGGGAAGATTTTGACCTGGATTTTCCAAACAACTGCAACATGTCTCTAATTCATTTATTAACACATGGAATGGGTGTCCCCAAATTGGCCCTAAAGTCATAATATTGCTACAGAGATATCTAATAATACTGCTCACTTCAAAAATAATAGCTGGGATTTGTCATACAGAATACAGAAAGATGCAAGAGTATTGAGCAAGGAACCCCATGGGCCACTATAGTTTGATAAAGGAGATCTGAAACAGCAGTCCACAAAGAGTATCTTGAAATAGCTTTACACTCAGACAGTGAATCACAATAGTATAAAGAACTAGTGAATTCTTTAAAAGGCAAACAAAACCTCATGTTTCTTCACAGGAACCATCTCTGGGAATGGGCTCTAACAATGGTTCAAAGGGATTCTATCTCGACCTTTACAAAAACTATAATAAGTGTTGGAAAAAGTCTGGAGATCAAGAATAAAATAAAATTCTCTGCCAACCATCTGCTCTTTGGTGCATTAAATAGTCCTATTAGCTCTAAACATGGCACTAATAAATAATATTAATACTTATATTGATTTACCTTACTATAAAACCAAGTCACAATTCACAAAAGATGCCTGGTTTTGCTATGATACTCAGAAACAGTCAGTTTTGTTCTCGTGAGAAATGTCCAATGCGAAGAAACTAATTTAGAAACCAAGAAGATCTTTCAGGAAAGAGGATTTTAATAATGGCAAAGATAAAAAAGAAAGGCAACATTAGGGTCTGGCAGGAGAAGGGAGCAGATGCCAACAAGTAGGAAAACAAGCCTACAAAAAACAGGCTGGGGAGACTGGGCATGAACTTTACATATGCCAGCTTTGACAGTTTGATGACCCTGGGGGTTTGCCTCCTTTGGTCATAGATAATGAGGAGGAAATTTATTACAACAACTAACTGGAATGCTTAACAAGTGCTTTCACAAAGAGAGCAAAGAGATGTTGTCTTCATACTCTGTAGATAGATTTAGAACTAAATTAATAACTACAACTGGATGGCCGAAAACCATATATTCTTGGAGTCCTGTGTAGTAACAGTAACTGGAACAGGTTCAAGGACTTGTCCAAAGTCCCGTGGCTACACATTCTTTCTTATTCCACCAAATGTCTAATCTTTTCAGTCACAATTCAAATGTCATTTCCTTCCATGGTCCCTGCACAGCCCCATCCAAAGGATAATTGCTTCTTACTCTCTGCATACATAATAGCATACGCACACTCTGACTGTTTTGGAAGTTCTTTATATGTGTTTTACTTTATACTAGAGAGGGAGCTCCTTGGGGGCAGGAATTGACCCATAGTACTCAGCATAGTGCTTGATGCACAGAGGCTGACATACGTTCAGTATTTTTTTTTTAAGAGAAAAATGAGCATATAATTAAATTCTTAATTAAATGAACTTTGCAATGCCTACTTGCTTTATGATTTATTCATTAATTTGGCAATAATTACCATTTTGTGTGGATAGGAATAAACTACATTTCTTCTTTCTTTTCTTTTCTCTTTTTTTTCTCCAAAGAATTCAGAAACCTGCATTTTCAAAACTGTGCCAAATGCCTCTGTAAACGTGCCAGACTTCTCGGCTGCTTAATATGGACCATGTGTTAAAGAGCTGCTGAATTGCTTATTATGGCAAATGGTGGCTATTTTGCCTTTGTCTCATATATGCAATCTTTTTTTCTCCTGGGAAGAACATTTTTAAGATGAGGACTCTAGTTGGATGTAGATGTATTAGATCTATTTATTAATTAAATAATAAAATAATAAACAATTAGAAGATAAAAAATTAACCAGGGTCCTATAAAATATACATTTATCTGAGCAATTTTAAAAGAACTCTGAAAGCTAAAATTTTTACAGAACTATAGGCTTTTAGATATATTCTATTTTGATTAGTTTTACACTTGACCATGTGAAAACATTGTAGGCCACAAAATTATTACTCAACCTAGCTGCCCAACAAAACCAAAATGTGATGTAAGAAGTCTCATTTAGTAAGGAGAGATTTAAAGGTTTAGATGTTTATTTTTGTCTCAGGACTGTGTGGGCCAACGGATCTTTTATTTGATGTAAGAGACTTGGTCCAATCTGGTGAAGTGGGGAAGTGACTTCATGGAAAGCTCACTGAGTTTGAATCTGGAGGATCTTTACTGGCCTGCAACTTTCTTACTCACTGATGAGTCATCCTGATGAGGGAACAGAAGGTAAGCTGAGGACAAAGCAGAAACTGACCACCCACAAACCACCACCCCCCACCCTCACCATGGGATATATCTGACATTCCTCAGGCACTCCTGGCTGCCCTAAAAGAAAAACAAAGTGAACTTGTAGAGATCACAATCCTGCAAGACCTGAGTCTCCCTCAGTTTACAAATGTCCTAGTGATTTACTAGGAAGAAGCTTATCAATAGCCTAACTTCCAGAGACCCATAAATCAGTCCCCGAAGCCCTAACATCATCTTCCCCTCCATAAAATTGAGGGAGACTGAGGCAGAGGGAAATATAAATAAAGTTAAATTTCTTCTAAACCTAAAGCTCATTGATAAGGACGTGTCATAGCAGGAGTGTGACATTCCTCCAGGAAGCTCTCTACTATCTTACTGTTAATATCTTACTAAAAGAAAAAGCAACGGTAACTAGATAAATAGCAAAGCCTCTGGTATCCTGCGTGTCTTCTTTAATACATGAAAGTTCTTTCAAACCTTCCTTTTCTTTACCTCCCCATAGTATATAATCAGCCATCCCTCACAACCCCCGGCAGCAGCTCTTTCTGCTCATGGGTCCTGTCCCTGTGCTTTAATAAACCACCATTTTGCACCAAAGATGTCTCAAGAATTCTTTCTTGGTCATTGGCTCTGGATTTCACCCCATCAAACTTCACTTACAGCCTAAAACTTCATCAGTTGGACCCGATTTAAGTACTTAACTTCTCTGAATTCAGTTTATAAACAGCAAAAGAAGATTTTTAATTCTCTTTTTCTAAAAAGAATATTTTCTTTATTTACAAGTTAGAATCAATAGACAAAGAAAGACATTCCAGGGGACCAAATGGGGAGATGACTGAAACCCCCAGGGACCCCAAATGGAGCAGAAGGAAAATGGAAAACAGAGTAGGGAAAAACAAAGTCAATGTTAAAAAAAGAGGTCCCCCTTCCTCCCTCCCCATGGAGACTGAGGGGACCATGGCTCCACACCCCTCAATCTTACCTAGCTTAAAATAAATTAGAACAAACAACCTCAAAACTAGGCCTTTACAAGTGAACAGGGTGGCTATGGCCTCAAGTAACCCCATATCAGGCCTTTGCCCACTCCCACTCTATATCCAGGCCTTCCCCTATAATTTTGAAAGGGGGCTTTATGCCCAAGAGGTCACTCTCATTGGGGCTGGGGATTCAACCTTATTTTGTCCATTTAAGTCCCTCCTTCAGTAAATGTCACTGTACTCCTCCCTGCTGTAGAGCCAGCTCTCCTGCAGGGGGTATGAGAGGAGGAAGTGTCTCAGTGTTATTTGAGCAGGGCAACCACAATCAGTTGGGTAGTTTGAGTGTTGCACAAAGGCACCCATACAAGAGAACAAGTGGGCTTAAAGTCCATTCTGTGCTTCAACAACCAAACTGTGAGTCCTGGATTCCCTCCATAAGGAAAGAGGACACTATATCAGAGTGTTCTTCTGCTTACTGAACATTACGTCCTCAGGGCTGCACTTGCCCGAGAAGGTACTTTTTTCTACTTCACTCAGAGTTGTTATACGGGCTAGCTGAGGCCCTGATTGTGAAAAACAAACAAAAAACCATAGCTATAAAATTTAACATATATAGAAAATATTATTAATTGTAAACATCTTAGACTTCTTGATGTGCTTTTTTTTTATAATGTATGCTATAGGAGATGGATTACTAAACTATGGACCGATTGATTATGTTTTAAATTTGTATCATATAAGTGATATATATTTTATGGGCAATGCAAACTTTTTTTCCATTATGTAAATCATTAAATGAATTCTAGTAGAGATGTTTATCCAAAGATTGGATAAGTGAAAACATAATAGAAATTGCTACCATTTATGGGCCATCTACTAAATGTCACATACATCACATAAATAGTCTCTGTCCTCATGACAGTTCTGCCATATAATTATTATTATGCCCATTTCAGAAGAGAATTAAACTCAGACAAAAGAAGTAAATGTGAAAAAATGCTAGTATGTGAAAAAAGTGAAAATCAGAACATAAATCTACCTGATGTTAAGCTCTATGTCTTTTCTTTTCATCCTACCATCTTGCCTATATTAATAGAGTTAAAAAATATTCCTCTCTTCTGCTTCTTACAAGCTCTGTGGCTTTTGGCCAATTGCTTGGAAGAAATTTAGCATGGAGATTAAGATTTTAGGCTCAGGAATCAAAGACCTGGATTTAAAATAAACTCTGCCACTAAACAACTGTCACATTGTAAAAATTATTTATTCTTTCTTTGTAGAATAAGGATAATGGTAATACCTATGTCTTAGAGTTGTTGTGAAGATTAAATGAGGTAACATATGTAGAGTTGTTAGCACCATGCCTGATACAAAATAAATGGTCAGTGAACTTCTTATGGGAAGCAATATAGTCTAGTGTTTAAGTGTACAGATTCTGGAGTCTGAAAGAATTTTTAGTTTGAATATGTTAGGCAACTGACTCTGTTTAAGACCCCAAATAAGTTATTCAACCACTTTAAGCCTCCATTTTCCTCATCAGTCAATGGGACCACTATCAGTACCTATCTCATAGTGACTGGGATATAATTAAATAATCAAATTTAAATAACACAGGGCAGTATCATTCTAAGCTATCAATAAAGTGTAGGTGTTTCTGCTATTATCATTCACAAATTCAGTAGTATCTAAGGGAAACTAGAGATGATTCTGTGTGAATCATGGGATTGAAAATCAGCTATTAAGTACAGTTCACTCCTTTCATTGGAAAGTAGCATGAGAGATATTTAGCTACTACCATGTCCCAGATTTACAGACTGAACTTGGTTATACTAATCACTAACAAGACATTTAAGTTTTTTGAGTCTGTTTTTTCATCCAAAACATTAGATTATTAATAATGGATCTATCACATAGCTACTATGTATGTCAGAACTTTGCATAGGGTAAATTATAATACAAATATGATTATCTTCATAATCTCTGAAAATGTGCATTAAGAATATATAACTATTATATCAGAAAGTAGAAATGGAAAACACATTTAAAACATTTCTATAAAGATTATCTTCATCTGAAATTCCTCAATATTCCACAGCTACTTAATAAAAAGAATTAAAACTGGTTCCATTTTATTAATGTAGTATCTGCACATGACAAAATTTTCATCTATACAGAAATATCTCAAAAATATCAAAGTATTGGGGTGCCTGGGTGGCTCAGTGGGTTAAGCCTCTGCTTTCGGCTAAGGTCGTGATCTCAGAGTCCTAGGATTGAGCCCTGCATCAGGCTCTCTGCTCAGCAAGGAATCTGCTTCCACTCCTCTCTCTGCCTGCCTCTGCCTACTTGTGATCTCTCTCCTTCTGTCAAATAAATAAATAAAATCTTTAAAAAATAATCAAAGTATTGCTATCTAGTATTATCTACCTTCTTTTTGGAATTAATTACTTTCAGTGGTTTTGATTTTCCATTTTTTGTAGTGGCTACTCTTATAACTTAAAATAGTACATTATTTTTGCTGATCATATTTAAATTATACATATTCAGTCCTGAGCATGAAAGATGAATAGATTAGAAATTAATCCTTATTTCTTCTTCTCATTTTCCTACATCTTAATTCTTATCATTTTATCATTTGATATTGTCCATGTTTATAACATGCTGATTATTTTATTATCTATAGTTGTCTTCTTTGCCTATATGCTGAGTCGAGTAATTTCAACTCAACAAAACCAATCCATGCAATTTCAGGAATAGATAAATATTCTTAATTACAAAAGGAAATAGTGTGGGTTTTTTGTTGTTGTTTTAAAATATTTTATTTATTTATTTGACAGAGAGACAGTGAGAGCAGGAACACAAGCAGGGGGAGTGGGAGAGGAAGAAGCAGGCTTCTGGCAGAGCAGAGAGCCAGATGTGAGGTTCCATCTCAGGACCTCAGGATCATGACCCGAGCTGAAGGCAGACACTTAATGACGAAGCCACCTAGGAGCCCTGGAAATTTTGTTTTGCTGTCATTAAACCTTTACTCCTAGAAGAAATTCCAAAATGTTAGACTCTACTAGGATTTCATTAAATACTTCTGAATATTCTTTGCTTCTGCCAGTTCACTCAGTTCTCACTCTTTAACTTATCTCATACCATCTTCTTTGTGGTAGCTTTTTATAATTTTACTGGAGTACCTCCTTGAGAAATTGAGCTAAACTTTGTGTGTTTGCCTATTTGAAAATATATATATTTTGCCTTCACGTATACTGATAGTTTGGCTTGTATGGGATTCTAGAACCCAAAGTATTGCTTTCCTATTTGTATATGCATATTACTAAGACCCGGTTTATTTACCTGGGTAGCAATCATAGGTTTTCTCTGACGGTGTTTAAGTCATCTATGTCACTATCAGACTTCTGTGTTGAAAGGGAACTACCTTTCTTGAGATAACTGTGGGGTCTATACAAGTGTGTATACTGACTATATATTGACTGGCCGCTTTCTTTTTAGGATGCATGTTACATATGCTGAGACCCTTGATTGTCAAAATAAGAGTCCATTTTACTTCAGCAATGGAGAACTCTAGTGCATTTCCCACTTAAGTAGAGGTGACCCTTTTTTCCCCTTGTGTTCTCTACGTCTTCTGTTAACACATATCATTTTCAAAAAACTACTCCTCATCTTTCTTAAATTTCTCACATCCACATCATAAGTTCACTAGAAGCAAAAAATTTTCTTTTTAAAATACAATAGTTGGGTTTCAACCACATGCTGAATGAAAGCCAGTAGGATGAAAAAATGAAGTCTCCCTTCCCTTTCCTAGATGTAGTTCTTTCCTAATTACCTTGATGATTGCCAGAAGAGTCACTCCTGAAATTGGCACATGATGGTTCTCAACTTGGGAAAAATGGCTCCTATCCTTGTATTTGCTATTTGATTCTTTTCTACTTCATTCTCAGTCTGCTTAATATTTTATCTTCTAAGATTTCCTCATAATTTCTAGTTTGCCACTGCCTCCCCATTCTCACCAAGACTACTATGATTTTCTCAAGTTCTTTCTGAGATGTATATAATTTCTTTGTAATTTCAGTGGGAATTTAGAAAAGAAGGGAGGTAGATATGTGTCAAGTCTGTTATTTTTACTAAAATAAATAATATTAAATCAATTACCCTGCTTTTGAACATAATTTAAAATGAAACCTTGTGAAAACTCAACAGTCTCTTTTTCTCACTATCAATCAAAACCTTGCCTTGTGTTATTTGGCCTCTTACAGAGAAAGAAAAAAGATCATATCTCCCTGGCAAGGTTAGGGTATATTGTACAAAATATCTCTTTGTGTTCCTGACACTCTTTCCCCTTGATCTGTTTAAGTTGATCCTATTATTGCGACAGAATAGTAGCCTGCCATTTGGACTTACTTTATCTAGAAAAATGTAAGTTTCTAGATAGATAACCTTTAATAAGAAGGTATAAACATACATTTTCTATCAAATCTTTCTTTGGAATGACTATCCAAATGTGGAAATGACTTAAATCCAACAAGATCAGGCCAAAGTAAAATAACTGTCAAAAGGTTAGGTCAGCAAAAGAAAATTTAATAACAGCATATCAAATATTTACGAAAGCTATTTGCAAAGTTAAATCATTCATGAAAATATATGAAACACTTTAAAAGAAGCTAACTCTCATGTGACAAATGAGGGATACTTAGGAAATAAAAAGTACAATATTCTGTAATAATAAAACTAATTTTTCTAAAACAGTAGTTGCCTTTACACACAATTTTAATCCATCTTGGCTGTCTGGGGACAAAAATACATATTACTTTAGTTCTGTTCTCAAGTTCAATATACTTTCTATTGACTTCAAATTTGTGGGGGCTTCTGCAAACAAAACAGATGTATAGGTTAAACATGGGGGAATGGAGCAGGACTATGATATCCCTGAGAGATTTCAACTGAGCCTGTGCTGTGTTTATTCTATAACAAAGTATTGAATCTTACCCACGTGATAGATATGTACAGAGCAAGGGATACACCATGATCTTGCCTATCAGGAATACACAATTAACTCTGCTCGACACTTGTAGTAATGTAGTACCCAGTCACAGTATGCAGTTTGTTCCAATGTTAGACAACACTAATTTAAAAATATTTTCCCCTCCACTGTTCATCTATAGGGTTTTTTTTTTTTTAGATTTTATTTATTTATTTGACAGACAGAGATCACAAGTAGGCAGAGAAGCAGGCAGATAGAGGAGGAAGCAGGCTCCCTGCTGAGCAGAGAGCCCGATGCGGGGCTCGATCCCAGGACCCTGGGATCATGACCTGAGCCGAAGGCAGAGGCTTTAACCCACTGAGCCACCCAGGTGCCCCTATAGGTTCTAATTCTTTTCTTTGGAACTACATAGATGTTTATTCTCCTTCTCACAGAGTAAAACCTCATATATTTGGAGACTGATTATAGTTTCCTAATCTTCGTTTTTCTGGGCAAAATATTACCAATTACTGCAACTGTACCTCATAGAATCTGTGTTCCAGACCTTTTAACATCTTAGTTATGTTCCTCTAAGGTATGTACTTTATTTTATTGTATTTAATTTGAACCTCTGTGGGGTAACTTGGCACCTACAAGATAGAGCCCAAGTTCTAATATAAGGTTCATCTATTCCTTAACTTATTAAATAAGTTTATTTTACCTATTATGACTGGGCACTTGGGGTATAGTCCGGGATAAACCACAGATAGACCCCGCCTTCAAGTAGTTAACGCTTTATCAGCCATCCATCTCATTCCATCTTACTCTGCACTCACATTAAACACTAACACTGCTTCTCAATGTGAATGCACAAATAAAACTAAACGCTTCAGAGAACCTCATTATCTAAACCTCTCAGTCACTCAAGTATATTATTTACAATCTACTTCCAAACAGTGGCCTATCTTTTATGCCATTTTCCTGTCCTGAAAATAGTTAAAATACTTCCATAGGATTTTCCAGACCACTCTTGATAATACTCATTTGCATTAAAAGAATGGGTCTCAAACCATAAATAATTCCTTTATGGGAGCCACACAGCAAGAAAGCCTTGAGGGGGTTTTATTTGTCTACCTTTGATTGCAAAGTGTGGAAAAAAAAAAAAAAGCCCCGCCATGGAAATAGAACAGTCAGTTCTTTTATAAACCAAAGCTTAGGCACTCAATCAGCATTAGAAATGAAACATACTAACATCCACTCTGGATCTGTTACTGCAGACCTTTTATTTTGATTGGGGCATGGAATAAGCAGTGTTTATCTTTGGAAATGCCATTCAAGCCTTTCACAGGCATAAGCACAGCATCCATGGTGAAATATTTCAAGCCCGAATTGCAATTATGTTGGGATTTACTACAAATCTTCCATCTAGCAATATACCTACTCAGTAGTAAAAGCTCACTCTCCTTTTGTTCTCTGAATTTATGCCAAAGTATAGTTCTTGTTATTACTTCAAAGGTTTAACATACTAGAAAAAGTTCTGCAGGCAGGGCTGAATAAGTTCTGCATTTCATCATTCTTTAAGGTGTGATTCTGAACAATTTTTTTTTTCTTAAGTTGTATTGTAAACCACATTCCAATCCAAGATTTATTTTGCTACTGAAGCCATTCCATTATTTCCCAACTACAAGAGCCCATAAAAAAATGTCTCATGGCCTCATATTTAACAAACTAATATCCAGTATTCTGAAGGCATTTGTCTGTGGGCATTAACAAATATTTGGTTGAGTATTAACATTTCTAATATGATTACAGTATGCCTTCCTATAGGAAAATATTATTATGTCTGGTCATAAATTGAAGTACATAAGGCAAAAGAAACCAGAGTAGGCATGTTCAGAGTAGGCAGCACACTTTACCAATATTAAGTGACCCTAACAGAAAAAGTGAGAACCGTGTATTGAGTAAATAGAATTTGACCAGATGCCAGAATCTAATTTATTCCTTGGTAGGTTTAAGGCTAGAATTACAAAAGGTTTAGTTTTCACATGTGACTGTTGTAAGTCCGTTGAAAAGTCAATTTAGTATGTTTTGAGTAATTCAATGCAAACTGCCACAGTGACAGTAAAAACTGGTTTCTGAGACGTGGTGATGAATTAAGCTCTTCTGTGTAACTGTGCAATAAAATCAAAGTCTGTGAAATACACACAACTAAAAACGCGAATAATAATTCTAGAAATATGGTGCCAGATAGAAAAATCAGTATTATAGTCTGGTGACACAGTGGCCTGGATGGACTCGGGATGAGTGCTTTGGTGTGTGGTGGATAGAGTGGTCTAACTGGGAAGAAATCTAGTACAGAAGAATTACTGAGAAAGGCTTAAAGAAAATTTTCTTTTATTTAAAATTTTGTTGAGAGCAAAGAGGAAGCCAGAATAAGGTGTATCAATAATGGATTGTTTAATGAAGGTTCTACTAAAACTCATCCTTTACCTTTGAATTTATTATAGCAAAATGATTAAGGGCATGGACTCCCAAACCAGACTTTCTGGGTTCAGATCCCTCCTTCTACTCACTAGCTTTGTGACTCTGAGCAAAATATTTAACCTCTCCTGATATCAGTTTTCATACCTACAAAACAAGTGTTACAGTAGGTTGTAAAGGATTAGTAATTGTTGAGTGCTTAGAAGAATGCTTCACATAGCTTAGGCAATATATAAATTTTAGATATTATTATTATCATTATAAATATCAACCTACATGAAAAGTACCAATGGATTATACCTAATCCATCAATTTACCCTCCCCCTCTTTTGCTAAAGTACTGATTTTTTTTACCTCTTTCCTCCTTTTATCAGTTTTTTTTTTTAATATGCTAGGTACTAATTGTTAAAATCATTATTTTAGTTAGATTTAGTCAAATATTTCTTCTTGATAAGAAAATCTTTTTTTGGGTGTCATCTGGACATGTTTGAACAGCTCTCAGAGCATCACAGATAGGTTCATTTAGCTGGTAAACTGCCCATTACCCTTGCTCCTCTTTCTCATGGGAGAAGAATGCATCCTTATTTGACCAGAGGAAACTGAAACTCTCTTTACTCTCCTTTGATTAGAAGAAGACCTTGGTAATTAAAGCCTGTGCCATTCCCAGGGTAGCAGATTGAGCTATTGAGAACTAGCATGCCATTTTTTGTGATTGCTGGCCTGACAGAGGAGGAAAAGAGCCTGGTGCTTCTTAGCACAATGATGAGAATACAGGATGACTAGAAGTTAAGAGTTGGGGCTCATTCTTGGATAACTACTCTTTTTTCAATTGATAAAATATTTGTCTTTGAGGGATAAAGATCATTAAAGATGTCATTAGTCCTGAAAAGGGCAGTTTCACAGTTCTCACTAATGGGAAGGGAGAACTTAACTAAGAGGACCTATCCTGTAGTTACCTCTATCCACAGGGGATATGCTCCAAAATTGATAATGAACGCCTAAAACCACAGGTAGTGCTAAGCCCTATACAGATTGTGTTTTTTCCTATAAAACATACCTATAATAAAGTAGGCAACAATAACAGTAGTAAAATGGAGCAATTATAACAATATACTGTAATAGAAGTCACATGAGTATGGTCTCTCAAAATATCTTACTGTGATGACAGGACATGCTATAAGGGCTATGTGATGAGATGAAGTAAGTGAGTCAAGTGACACAGGCCTTGTGATGTAGATTCAGGCTACTACCGACCTTCTTATGAAGTGTCAGGAAGAGGATCATCTTCTCCCAGACTGCCTGTGACCTTGGGTAACTGAAACTGAGGGATGAGATACAAGGGTCTCTTGCATCACTTTCACTTGGGGCTTAGAATCCACCCTTTACCTAGTGCCTGAAAATATCAGTCATCTGGATGACACCTGGTCTTTCTTAGAAACTTAACAAAGGACCAAAAGTGAGAATGCCTTATATAGAAAAGGTGGTAGTTTTTCAAGGAAGGGAGAAAGTCCTGTTCTGTATATCTTAAGAACTGGTGTATATGTTGAGGAAGAGTGGCCACGTGTCAGGCTTAATTCTTTACCTATTTTTTCTCACCTGGATCTTGAGCCCTTAAATCCCCATTTTTTTGCCTCCTCAGCTTTGTGAGATCTACAAAAATGTTTCTGTTTTGTTTGGTTTTTTTCTGGTCCACTACATTATCCCTCTGCTCAAGAAAAACCTAGATTCTCAGTCTCCTGCCCTGAACCTTAAATCAGCAGGTGCCTAGAATAAAAAGGGCTGCAGAATGTTAACTCACAAATTTCCCCCTCACAGATATTTGCCTCGGGAACTCTTTGATAGAACTCTTTAAATAATTCTTTGGTATTTTTCTATTTTTCTCTTGTGTTTCATCCTGAGCGCAAGTCAACCTCAAAGTATTCCATCCAGTTGGAAGGAGAATTACAATAAACTGAAATTTTAGTATGCTAATATCAGTTCTTACTCTTTTTATTTTGTTTCTTTAACTTTGCAGTAAAATAAATTATGTATTCACCATTGTTATGGTTTTTGGCTTAATTGAGGTCAATTGGTCAATTGATGGAGCAAGGTGAGGACAACTCCACAGCATTTTTGGGTAGTTCCAGAGAAAAGAAGACTATCTTGCACTGTAGTTTATGTGCTTGCTCCTGGCAATAGTGGAGAGATATACACACCTGGAGACACTGAGGAAGAACTAAAAGAAATACAGTAAAGGGCAACCTTCAAATTGTCTCCTTGTTAGGAGAGGTCATCTTTGAAAGGGAAAAAAAAAATGGAGGAATATGGCAAAACCTGGCTTCCCGTTACACTAATACTTTGAAAGAAGGGGAAAGTTGATAGAAAGGGATACAAATAACAGAGTTTGAGAGACAAAAATTTAAATAAGGAAAAGGTAAACGTAATAAAAAATTATTTTATAAGGAAAAAATATTTTAGGGTATTGTTCACAAGCATTGATTTCTAGGATATTGTCTATAAGCCTGCTATCTTGTCAATTTCATCACAAAGTCAACTCCATCTTGGTCTTCTACCTATTATCCTTTACTCAGTCTCAGCTTCCATTAAAGTATCTCTTTAATGATGGTCTGATAATTACCATGGCCAGAGTCTTTCCATTGTTCTTTATTCTATCCAGCTCTTCTTTATATACTTAGTTTGAAGATCACAGGTTCCTGAGAGTACTCAGTTGACCATACTTTCCAAATTCCACTTTATCTAATTACTCTCACTGGATTTATTGGTTTTCTTGCTTCATATGTGCATATTCTATAGTACAAAGAATACAGGAGTACAGGTTCTTGTAAAAAAAATACAATACTGATAATAAACAGGAGTTTGACTTTTGGTGTGTCACTAAACTTTGATAGAAATCTGGTATTCTATATGTAAAATAGGAAAAATTTTACTTGGGACCTACGATAGTTGTGAGAGAGTTAAAATGAGATAATGCATATGAAAGTATTTTCTAAGGCCTAAATTTGGAAAGGTATCTTATTTGGGGGAAAAAAAAGTGTTCTAAGCCACTAATGACATTCTTAGGGAACACATTGTAAATTGGGGGCCATCATTATCCAGGAAGTTACTATTATGAATGATTTTCTTCTATCATGCCTTTAAAGTTTTGTGCTTAATGATGAAAATAAAGGAGGTCAAGGTCATCTAAGTTTTATCTCTCAACTAAAGACTATTAGCAGCTAGTAAGTAAAACAAAAAATCTATTGACCCCATGTCATATTTTCTCTATGCCCCAAGCCCCAATGAAATAAAACAAATGCAAATACAGTGGCCACACAATGAAATGACTGCAGTTAGATGAGGGAAAATAATAACAACAAACTCCGAGTGAACTTCCATGAAGTAGAATATTCTCTATCAGTAGTTTCTTCAATTCTTGGGTGCCTTGCTTGGTACAAATCTCCTAGCCAGTGGTCTCCACTGGCCTGCTAACCACTATCTCTTTTCCATGTAACCTAAAGGGTGCATCACAGTATCTTACTGTTCTTTTCTTATAAGAAATAGCTGTCTGATAAAACATTAAAAAGTAAGATAATTTTATTCACTATTTTCGCCTTGTAAATCATGAAGGAAAAATTGGAGAAGAGAGACTTGAAAGAATTGTGAGGGAATGAGGGCAATTCCTGCAGACATCTGTTAGAGTGTAAATTATAGATGTCTAAGATTACAGGTAGTTCATTTTGCAGATTTTCACTGGAGAGTTTAAGTAGCAGTTCAAAGCTGGGGCTTTCCAATCAGAAAGGTTTCGCATTGCCCAATACAGTGTATGGCCATGTTTGGGTTACTTAAAACTCTCAGAACTTTGTTTCTTTTATCTATAAAATGGAGATATTGGTATTTACCCCCTTGAATTGTTGGAAAGATTAAATGAGATAAAGTACTAAGCATATAGCTACAGGCTGGTACACTGTTAGCCCTCCATAATGGTGGTCGTCATTCTGTCCTTCATGTTTCCATGGCAGACCTCTGTTTCAATTTCCACCCTCCACGATTCATTGATGGTGATAGGAGCCATTTGTTCCCACAATCTGGTCCCTGGATTGGATAAAATCGTAACTCACTACCACCCAGGCAGCATTATCTTTACTGCATGCTTTTTAACGATTAACAATCAATTACAATATCATCCTTTAAATCCAATCCACAGCACTGTCAAATGATTATGTACTATAATTAAATTAATGGTATTGAACTTTAATTTTAGTTGCATGGCTGCTTTTATTTGATGTCTGCCGTGCTCTCATTGAGTGAACATGGGGTTCTGGTGTGAAGTGGTATTTATTTTACAGACACAAAAAAGCAAATCCTTAATATAATTTTTAAAAATAACCACAAATAGAAATATTTCCACATGAGCCCATTTGGAAGCTCACATTTGCTATTCATTAATTTAGGATTTGACAATTTAACATAAATTAAAATAAAAGCCTGTTTCACGGAGCATGTGTCTCATTCTTCACTGTCTCAGCATGACCACACTGATTCTGGTGCTTAGTAATGTCCTTAAATGTAATTTACAAATGAGAAAGTTAGTGGGGCTGGGGCAGTGTGCATCTAACTTGCAGTCCAGCTTCCTATGACATTAAAATCTTTTTAATCCGAGACTCAAGTTGTGAAGGAAAAATCAAGATTATCAAGCATAAATCAGCATTTGCCTTATAAAGTGTAATGGAAAAATGCTAATAAGATTTACTTGTAACAGGAAATTGGATTATAACTTATCTATTTTAAGTCCATTTGAAAATTGGCCTCAAAATTTGTGTACTGATATGGACTGAGCCTCAGATTCTGTTACATTTTTTCCCCCACAGAGCACATGCAGATGCTTACCAATAGATTTGTAAAGTATAGTAATAAAAGGAAAAGAATGCACACACCTCTAAAACAATTTATTTAAACAAGTGATGAAAAATATACACATTATTATATTTATACTATGAAAAAAGGGAATTAGCTGTTTACATCTAGTTGAAAAGTAATCAAAAGGGGATAAAAGTAACTTAAACAACATACTTTTCTTATATGTATTTTGAATGCTGAACAACTATGATATATGGTAAAATGAATATTCATATTAAGAGTTTTTCCTTCCTCCTATATTCTACTGAAGCGTAGCATCCATCTCATCAGTCAGTTACATGGCATGATAAGAATGTGATTTGTTCTATAACAAAATTGGTATAATGCAGGAACTAATGACGTGTTCATTCAAAATTTATCTTCAGTGCTTAAGTCTGAATGCACTCTGAGTGACTGACCATCAATTTAATGATGTCCTCTTACAAACTGCTTGTCAGGTCCACCCAGAGCAAGTCTCCTGTAATGCCCAGATCAAAGAATTCAGTTCACATAACATTCATGTGCAGAAATGTCCTTCCACTATGAACAGGCTGTCAGGAAAGTGCCATTTTTGTCTTATCTGTTGAACATTTTATTCAACAATTAGTTATTGAGTGCCAGGCATAATACTGAGGGTAGAGTAGAAACTGGTGCATCAGTAGGATGGCAGAGAAGAAAGCTTTCAAGATGGTGTGTTCAGGCATGGTTAATTTAGGAAACTGTGAGTACCTCTGAATGGGTGAGACACCACATTAAAAAGAATAAGGAATGCGGTTTTGGAAGAATACTGAGCAAGCAGGCAGAGGTGGGATCAAGAAGCAGCTAGTATGCCATGTCAAGGACTGTCACAATCTGAAAGGAATGGTAAGCCACAGAAAAAGTTTAAGCGGGACAGTGACAATATGAGGTTTGTATTTTGTAAAAATTACTGTGGAAGCTTCATGGAGAGGCTTAGAAATCAGATAGGTCTGTCCACTGCAATTTTTACCCATTAGATCCTTTCTGGCCTCTCTACCTTGTCAATGCTCTATTTCTCGTTCCTTCCATCAACACCAAACTGTCTAAATTGTATTAATGGTATAGGTTTAATTTCTTTTCTTTAGGACTGTCTTGAATCTTCTTGACTCCTTGTTCCTCCATGTCAATTTTTAAAATCAGCTTATCAAGTTTGACAAATATCTGTTGGAATCTCAACTGGAATTGTATTTAATTTATAGATCTATTTGGGGACAATTAATACATTCGCTAAATTTACAATATGGAGTTTTCAGATCCAAAATTACACCCTACCTGTCAATTCATTTTAAAGTCTCATAGATTCCTTTCCATAAGCTTGGGAATTTTTCTCCATGAAAGCTGTACATATCTTTCCCTAAGATATAATTTTACATATATATTTGCGATTATAAATGAATTTTTAAAAATAATTAGTTTTTTGTTTTTTCTTAAGATTTTGTTTATTTATTTGGCAGAGGGAGAGAGAGCAAGCGGGGAAGCAGCAGAGGGAGAGGGAGAAGCAGGCTTCCTGCTGAGCAGGGAGCCAGATGTGGGACTTGATCCCAGGAGCTTAGGGTCATGACCTGAGCTAAAGGCAGAAGCTTCCCCAACTGAGCCACCAGGTGCCCCCAAAATAATAAGTTTTTGATGTCGATAAGAGTATTCCTATAATTGATAAACTCTCTTATTTGAATAATTTTCATGTAGGTTCTTTTGGCTTTACAATATAGAATATGTTATCATCCATAAATAAAAGGAATTTGGTGAATTTGTGTATCTTTTATTTCTTTGTATTTTGCAATAAATAAGAAACTCTGCTGAAATGTTGAGTATGGGTGTTGACAGTCAAGCTTTTCCTAATATGAGAGGGAAAGAATATAATTTTGCAATATTAAGATGTTTGATGTAAAAAAATCTGTACTTGCCTCTCACCAAGTTAATCAAGTCCCCTTCTCTTTATAGTTTACTGAGTTTATATGATAAATACATGTTGAATTTTATTGATTTTTTTTCTTTAAACCTATTTAAATGCTCTTATGGTTTTTTAACATTTTTCAATAATTCTGAAAAATTCTAAGTCATTTTTGAAATATTGCCTATTACTTACTTTCCCATTTTCTGTAATATATCCTTATGAATTATATTTTACATCTTTCAGACATTTACATTATACTCTTCATACCTTTTTCTTAAATCCTATCACTGAGTATCTCTGAATTGTAAAATTTCTCCTTTATATAATTTCCCCAGGCCTTTATGACAATTCTCTCTTTATGTATGTATAGCCCATTTATCTGGTTTTTAATTGTATTTATTCTAATTTTCATATCTGGAAGTTCTGTGAGATTTTAATTCAAAATTGCTCATTCCTTACTCCTATTTGAGCTTCACTTTTGCTTATCTTGACTTAACATTTCTGAAATTCAGTAACTGAAGCTTTTGTAAATTTATTTTCTTTATCTTTTTTATCTTCTAGTGGTCCTCATTTCAATTAATTTTAGGGCTCAGCATTTAGTTTTGCTTTCATTCAATTGTGATGATGCATTTTAAAACACACTTTCAAAATTTTATTCAGCATTCTAGTTGTTTTAGTCTAGAGGGTTGCTCTTGGCTAGCTAACCCACTTAACTCCTAACAGAGAAAAATCTCCCTCAGATTTTAATTTTAACTTCTCATGCTGATAACTTGCTTAATTTTCTGGCATTCTTTCCTTTCTTTTTTTTTTTTTGTAATTAAAAGCTATTAACCTTGTAAAGTTGCTTCTGCATATAGTTTTTCTTGCATCTGGCCTGTTTTGCTATATAATGTACATGTTCTTGCTATTTTTTATATAGGCACCAAAAATAATTATTTAAGATTTTTTTCCCCAGAAGTTTGGAATCCTGTCATTATGGTTTGAAGATTTAAACATTTGCTATTGAAGTTGGATCAGAAAATATGACCTATAGAATTTCTGCTTTTGGAGATTTATTGAGAATTTTTGTGGCCTGGTAGAAAAATACTATTTATAAAAATTCTGTGGCTTCCCTGAAACAAAGCTTGTTTTTTTAGGGTGTACAATCCAATATGTATATTAATTCAACATTGCTAATATTATCATTAAAATTCTTTATTTTCTTATTCATTTCTACATGATCTGGCAACTTTTAAATAAAAGTTTCTCCAAGCATTTGTAAATTTCTAAATATCTTTTTTCTAAGAAGATGATATATATGTAGATATATACACACACATATTTTAATACAAATATACATATATGTATATTCTGTATACATGCATATACCTATATGTATATATGTATATGTGTATACATGTGTACATATAGCATGTATTTATAGCATTCTATATTATTTGACTGATACAGGTTTTTTACTAGTATGGATTGCTAGGAAGGAACTTACATTTCCCTGACCTCATCATTTCATGCGGTGGGTCTTTTGCTATAGTAATTCTTCTGGCCAGCCTCACCATGCCCATGGGAGGAAGAATGAGCTAATAGAATGTTGAATTGGATGATGGATTTAGTCATGTTCTATTAGTTACCTTCTTTGTTTACCTTCCTTCCCAAAGGACTCATTGATTCTTGTCTATACAGTAGATAAAAGGGGTAGGCTTTCCATTTATCAAGCTTTCAAATATTTTTCTCAGTTCCAAACTCATGAAGAGAACTTCTTAGACTGTGTACTATACTCCCCTAATTAGTATTTTAAAACTATTTTATTCCTCTTTTAATTTCCTTTGAATTGCTTTAAGAAATCTTCATCCATTCTGTGATATTTTTGTTATTTTGCTTTAGGTTTGCCTTATGTAAGTACTATATCATTGCTTATTGTAGTAGTATAAAATAAACACTAATTTTTAAAAGATTTATTTATTTATTTGAGAGAGAGAAAAGCATGTGAGTTGATGGTGTAGGGGCAGACGGAGAGGGAGAAAGAGAATCTCAAGCAGACTCCCTGCTGAGCATGTAGTCCAACTTGGGGCTTGATCTCATGACCCTGGGATCATGACCTGACCCAAAATCAAGAGCTGGATGCTTAACTGACTGTATCACCCAGGTGTCCTTAATATTCATGTTTTCAAATATGAAATCTTACTTTCTTTTTTATAGAATAATTAATCATATTAATCATTAATTATTGTAACTGATGATTTCATTTGCTCTCTTTTGTGTGTGAGTTTAAATTTTTATGCTTCAATGATATCCCTTTCCATTTTACTATGTGGAAGAGATTTTCACTCACATTTTCTGTATGTATGTTTCATCGGGGTTTACTTTTAGTCTTTAAAAATATTACTTATTGGGCGCCTGGGTGGCTCAGTGGGTTAAGCCTCTGCCTTCAACCTAGGTCATGATCTCAGGGTCTTGGGATCGGACCCCGCATTGGGATCTTTGCTCAGCAGGGAGCCTTCTTCCCCCCCCATCTCTCTGCCTGCCTCCCTGCCTACTTGTGATCTCTGTCTGTCAAATAAATAAATAAAATCTTTAAAAAATAAAAATATTACTTATGTTTCTTAGATTAAATAATTAAATGTCACTCTCTCTGACAAATGACAAAGGACAAATGACATTTAACATGTTTCTTGCCTCTCTTTGAATCCTCTTACCTCCTTAACTACTCTGCCTTCCATTTCTGCACTCCCCTCAACATTTCTGTCAGTTTCTGTGTTTACAGAGTATGATCACAGTTTTCACACCAGACCTTTTTCGTTTAAGTCTTATATTTATATTACATAAATTTGAATTCCAAACTTTTTTGAAGGAATTTATGAAATATTATTTATAGCATTTTGTGGAATTATTACATCTATACTTAGCTGGTTTCAAAGACAATTGCCAGAATTTTGATTCTCTTGTGCTGTTAATGTTAACCTATCAATCATAAGCTACACAAACCTGTGCAGGGTATATTCACCTAGGTAAACAATCACCCCTAAACAACGTATTATTTTATTTAGCTTACTTCTGAACTTTATATCAACAATCTCATATCCTATATCTTTTTCTGTTTTTTTCTTTAGTACTATATTTTTGGGATTCATCCAGACTGATTCATGTAGATGTGATATATTTATTTACATTTCTATAAACAAGTCTATTTAAGTGTTGATGAACAGTTTAATGTTGATGAGCATTTGGCTTGTTTTTAGTTTTGTGACTACTAGAAAGAATGCCTCTACAAACATTCATGTACATAGCCTTGGATTCACATGGATACATATGCTGGGAATATATCTCACACAGAAATTGCCAGGTCATAGAGTATGTACATGACCAACTTTTGTAGGTGACATAAAATTGTTTTCCTGAGTCATTGTTCCAATTTACATTTTCCTCAACAACATGTGAGAGTCCTTTTTCACACTACATTCTCACAAAAGTATTTGTTAAAATTTATATTATTGTTAATCCGTTCATGTGAAATGATACATGATTATGGTTTTAATTTGTATTTATATCATAACAAAAATGACATTGGACATCTTAGTATATGTTTATGATCCACTAGACTTTCTGCTTCTGTGAAGTATCTATCATGTATCTTTTCATATATTATAGGATATCTTGATTTTTTTAAATAAACGTTCTTCATGTTTTCTCCATATATAATCCTTGTTGGCTTTACATATTTCAATATCTCTTTCAGTTTGTGTCTTTTCACTTTGCTCTCTTCCATAAAAAAATTGTTAATTTTAATATGATATGAAATATGTCATTGTCTTTATAGTTTTCATTTTCCTGTTTAGTTTAATGAAAAATTCCCTACCAAGGGTCAGCTAGATGGTCTTCTACATTGTCTTTTAGAGGCTTTTAATGATTTGCCTTTCATAATTACATCCTCAATTTATCTGAAATTGATTTTGTTTATGCTGTGAGGTAGAATTTCATTTCCTTTTGTTTTTTATTCATGAAAACTAATTGCTCCCAAGCCATTTATTTAAAGGTTCATTTTTCTCCCTACTGATCTGCAATATCTTCTCTTTCATATATCAGAATTCTATGTACTCATGGATCTGTTAGAGGGCTCTCTGTGTAGCTTTAGTTGTATATTTGCCTATTGTTGTACTGTTTCATAATATCCGATATATATAACTAAATAAGTATCACATATATATAGTTTTATATATAATATATATAATTACATAGTTCTATTATGATATCTGATGGTGTGTATCGCCCACCTGAATTGTTTTTTCTTTATAATTTTTTATTTTACCAATGTAAATTTTACAGTTAATTTATGAAGTTTCATGAAAAACAGAGCTTGCTTTTTATTCAAATTCTAATGAATCTGTGTTTTGTTTAGAGGGCAATGGCATCTTTAAAACATTCTGAGTATGTTATGCCTCTCCATTTAAGTAGGTCCTCTTTAATGTATTTAAGTAATTTATATGTATATTTTGTTAGATTTGTCCTAGTACATTTATATTTTATTGATAGTCTAAGTATTATTGTTTTTCCAATTGGAGTTACTCTTTTTTCTGAATTACAGTAATATAATTTGATTTGGAATATTGATTTTATATTTATTAATCATTATCAACTCTTATTTATTCTATTAATTTATCTATATATCCTTTTGGATCTGGCATATAGGTGATGACATCATCTTGGAATAATTTCATTTTTAATTCTTCTTGTCAAATACTTTCACTGCTAAATTTTTCTTGGTCTTATTGTTATAGTCTGGCTAGGAAAAGTAATGAAAGTCGTCATCCTTGTCTTAGTTGATTTTAAAAGAAATGTATTTACATTTCATCCATGTATATGATACTTGCTGTAATTTTTCATAAGTGCCTTTGTCAGCTAAATATATTTCTGGTTTGCTAAGATATTTCATAAAAAATGTTTGAACAATTTGGATCACTTCATATTCTTTCATAGCATTTTAATTCTCTTTTCATTTCTTTAAGTATATTAAGTATATTGTTACTATCCTATTTGGGATAATATTTGTATTATTTACAAGGTAGTTTGCTGTTTTTCTGTTAGTGATTTGCTTGCTCTTCTGTGCACTAGATTTTTGATTAAGATGTAATATTTCTTGAATACCACTTATAAAAATTTTTGAGGCCTATATTTAAACTGTTTTCTACAGAGAATAATACTTTTTCTTCTGTTAGGCATCTAAGGGGCCAGTCACCCTAGATCTACATTACATTAAATTTTCTTTTCTTTTTTTTTTTTTTAAGATTTTATTTATTTATTTGACAGAGATCACAAGTAGGCAGAGGGGCAGGCAGAGAGAGAGGAAGGGAAGCAGGCTCCTCAGTGAGCAGGGAGCCCAATGCGGGGCTTGATCCCAGGACCCTGAGATCATGACCTGAGCTGAAGGCAGAGGCTTTAACCCACTGAGCCCCCCAGGAGCCCCTACACTAAATTTTCTACTTAGCATTTCTTATACTCTACAGAGAGTATGAATCCAGCCCCAAATGTACATGAGAGAACCTTGTAGGAATTCTCAGAAATAATTTTCTTTCCTAAAACTGTCTTTCCTTGCCTCATTGCCCTGTGTCAAGACGGGGATAGGAATAGCAGGATAAATTATTTTTGTTTGTGTCCTGCTTCACTGCTGAGTGGGTCACCTTTCACTGCCCCACCTTTATGACAGGGGGATGTCACTAATGTGAGCTCCTATAATAAATGGGGTCCTAGTTTTTGTAGCCAGACTCCTAGGATTAGCAAGTGAAAACCAGATTCCACACCTTCAGAGAAGGCTGGTCAGGGCATCTTGCCCCACAGAATAGCAGTTTTGCGTACTTTCAGACTTCTAATATGTGTTTCTTATATTGCTACAAGCTTAGCCATGTTATAAAGGACATATTTTCACATTCTATCTAACTTCTAGCAATTTTAGGTGTTTAATACTAGGAGGGGTTGATGGGAGGAAATAACATGTCACCAGCTTTCCTTGTATCACACTTGGTCATCTTTATAATGCGCCTAATTGTTTCTCCTCTTGTCCCTTTATCTCAGCCTCTTCTGTCTTTATAATTTTGTGATACTGTTTTTGTGGAGGAAATGTCTTCTTGTTTCATATTAAATATGTTAAAAACATTTTCTAACATTTTCTCCCTTTTGCTGTAGCCAATCGTTTAAATAATATATTCATCTTCAAGTTTTATTTTTAAATATGCTTTTTTTTCTTGCCTGTTTGAGAATCTGCTTAGCTCCCCATCCCGCCCCCAAATGTCGATTTCTTAATGTGCAAAGTTCTGCTTTGATTTGAACTGATGCTTCTTAGAAGACAGGTACATAGTTTAAATACTCCACTCATTGTCTTCCTGATTTCTAAGTGGTGCATTTCCTAGGCCAAAGTGCAAAGCATGTTTATAGTCACAACTATCCTCCTCTTTCCTGAGTCTAGCAGGATGTACCAAATATAATTTGCAACATTTACTTTAGTTCCTCCTCTACCTCTAGTCCCTGATACTATAGTACTTAGAGCCAATGAAAAGCTATCCTCAGCATGGTCTGGTTCTAGTACTCTTCCCATTTTTTTTTTCTTCCTACATATAGAGTTTTAAATTGTAAACATTCAAATTGAAATTCAATAGCCTAGTGGCTAAAGGAGGGTAGGATGAAAGCAAGGGACTAATAATCTGACTGCCTTCAAAAGTTACGTCCATATACAGAGGGGAGACTGTCCGGTTTTGCCTTTGTAGATTCTGGAAGTTTCTGAGCCAAGAAGCAGAAACTAAGGGAGAGAAAATCCTGTTTTCTTTTAGGCAGGCAGGGCTGTTTCTTCTTTGAAACTAAGCTACGTACATCACTGTGGTTTGGTTTTGTTTGTTTGTTTGCTTCGCTTGCTTTTTCCCAACTCTCTGAGCTTTTCATTTGTTCAAATTCCTTCTGAATATTGGCTTTGGGTCTGTTTTAGGTTTTGGAGGTTTTGCAGCAATTGTTCCTTTTTCTTTGTCTTCAAGTCATATTTGTCAGGCAAGTTCATGTCAGAGGCTGATGGCCTTATGCTATTTTGAATCTAAGTGTATTTTTTTTTTGAGCAAAGTGATATGAAGCCTCAAAGGCATGATATTCATAGATTATTTTTTCTCACCAGGACTGAAAAAATTTGCAAATATAAATTCAGTTGTCTATGCTTCACCATGGAAGAAAGAGAGTTCCATTATCTCCTTACCCTCCTCAGGGAGCTTTTAATCATTGCTTCTGGGCTGTGTGTATATATATATGCATATATATGTGTATATATGCATATATATATTTTTTAAGAAAGATATGATTCAAAACTTCTTACTCTTTACAGAGGATTTGAGCCTATAGATGTGGATGTAATAGGAAAGGCTAAAGTCTAGTAACAAACAGACTGAAACTTGTAGTGAGTCAACAGAAAATGTTTAACTGTCACTCATCTAATAGTCCATAATGTTTCAGATCAGGAATATTAAGAGTGAAATGAACTAAGGGGGTAGGGTAGCCTTCTGCATACAATCAAGCCGGGGCTCAAGATAATGGTAGCTTTGTCCTCTTCAAGAGGAAACTTTCAAGTTCGCACCAAGGGTTACCATCCCTGTTAGCCAGAAAGTGGAACAGCAAGAAGTATGCAAGGGAAGTTATTATAAACCAAGCCTGTAAGGGGCCCAGGTCACATCTGCTCATATTTCGTTCCCTGAAACGCAGTCACAGAGCCAAAACTATCCCCTACGCAGGCTAGACACTTAGTCCAAGCGGCGGATGAGGAAGGATATAAAAACAGATTTTGATAAATAGCTTGAAATTTCTATCACATGGGCAATCTAGAAAATTTTATCAGGACACTGGACTCTTGGAGTTATGTAACTTGTCTCCAAAAAAATTCATACATCATCGGATTCATCTGTTTCCTGTTGGGCTGTACAGAACAGCTCATGAAAGGCTTCAGCAAAGACTGCAATCTGCACGTGAATTGCCTTGAGCTTCAGAGAGCTTTTGACATCCACAGAGAACAAAAGAAGGGTTTGCAAAACCACTATATTCCCAAGTGTGAAACAATGTTGACAAGTGGAGCATTTGTGAACTTCACTTAATTACTGATATACCCCCACCGCCCTATCATGGAGCTGTACACTGGCTCTAAATGCACTAACTAACTAACTAATGCACTAAATGCAGAAACATTCTCAATATCTGTTCTAGGCTACAGAATGCTGATTTATTTAGACTAGGAAAAAAAAAGTATGATTTATTGTAGAAAATAATTAATATGCATTAAGTTCATATGTTTCGGTATGTTATATAAAAACTTAGAAATCTTATCCAAATTGTTTAACACTGAAATAACCAGGAACTGGGCATAAGATATTAATTGCCACCAAACCACTTTTAACTTTTTGCTAAATTGAATGAACTATGATCTCATGGCTAAAAGAGCAGGGCAGTAAATTTGAAATGTGAAACAACCAAGTATGCTAAATAAGGCTTTATCATCATTCATTTTACCTGTGAAAACCATAACTGTTTCATGTCCCTAGCATGGTGGTGGGCTTCTCCTACCACCTCCTCTCTCTCTCTCTCTCTTTTTTTTTTGTTTCGTTTTTATTTGCTTGTTTTTTCTGCACTGCTGTTCACCTTACTGTGTAGCAGCAAGCAGAAAGGCTGCATGACACAGACTTCATTACATTCACTATTAAGCAAAAGCTCCCATTTCAGACAATATGTGAACAAACTTATTTTGAGTGCAGGATCATTCCTCAGGATTATTTATTGTGATCGTTTTGTCTATTCACCGAGAGCCCCAATTTTCTTGGTTCTTCACTTGATTTCAGCGTCAGCCATTCTGACAGCTAACACCTGTGCCTATTCTGGTTATCCAAATCTTTCCCTCATTGCACGCAGCGATCTTGTCTCCCTACTTTCAGATTATACTAACTTTTGGAAAGTCTGGAGTTTTACACAGTTTACTGAAAATAATTAAATTCCGTTTTGACTTACATGGAGTCAGGAAGGTATAATGGAATAGCCTCAGACCTAGAATCAGGATTTCAGGATTCCATTCTGAGTACTTCTGTAAACCCTATGATCTAATTTCCAAAGCCTCCTGAACCCACACACACATATCCATAGGATGAGGGAATCAGGGTGATTTCATTATCAGCTACAGAATTCCATGTGTCTATTCATTCATTCACTCAAACAGATATTTATTACCAGGCATTGTGCTGAGTATTGGGAGTAATAATGTACACTAAACATTTTCATATATTAACTGGGGTAATACTTATACTCCTGACCTTTTTTTTTTTTTAAGAATTTATTTATTTGACAGAGAAAGAGAAAGAGAGAGCAAGAGTGACAGCGCACAAGCAGGCGGAGTGGCAGAGTGAGAGGGAAAAGCAGGCTCCCCACCAAGCAGGGAGCCTGATACAGGGCTTGATCCCAGGACCCTGGGATCATGACCTGAGCCCAAGGCAGATGGAGCCACCCAGGTGAACCCCCCTCCACTTAATGGTTGAAGATACTGACACACATAAAGTTTAATAATTTGACCAAGCTCACATAGCAGTTAAAAAGCGGCAGAGCTAGGGTTCAAAGTCAAGGTGACCAGCTCTAGAGCCTGTCCTTCTAGCCACTGTGTGATAATACTACCTGAATCACAAAGGTGAGTAAGAAGCGTGTCCCTCCTCAAAGAGCTAACAGGCCACAGAGGCCACAGACTAAAATAGATATGTAGACTAGATAGGGTAATGTGACCAGTGCTTTACACAAATATTTACAGTACAGAAAGTTGTTTGTCTTGTGCTACCCACTTTATTTTTTTTATATATAACCATCCTCAGAACAAATCTTTAACGTAGGTATAATTATCTCGTTTTTTTCTCTAAGGAAACTGCCCCAAAGAAATTAACTAATTTTCCAATACTCCAAAGTGACTGAGTGGGGATTAAAAATCATGTTTAATTCTAAATCCTATTTTCACTAGCCTCTACCACACTCCGTTGCATCAAGAGAATCCTGACTTTGAAATTCTCTGAAGTTTATGTCTCCATTGTTGTACTTATTCTTTCCACAAAATTAACATTTTAGAATAGAAGAAACACAAATTTTCCCAAATTTGACAACAGTGCATGAGAGAACAAAATTATTCTTCATAACTTCTCAAAGAACTCACAAAGTAAAATAATGAGATTATCTAGAATGTTTGACAGTGAAGCCAAACATTGCTTTTAGCCTTTGTTCTGTGTGTGCTGGGAATTGAATCCATGCAGTCCCTAAAATTTGGATACTTGGACTAGAGAAACACATCAGAATCTTGGAATTTGGCGATGTTATAGAGATATGATTCCCTTATTTTACAAATAGGGGAATCAACAGGTAGAAGTTTAAATTCTCTGTTCAAACTTCTATGATTAGTTAAGTAACTGAGTTAAAAAATAGAATTTAGATCGTCTGCCTTTCTGTCTCACACTCATTACCTCGTAATCTCCAGATATAAATGTAAATTTAAAAAAGTTTTACACACTTGTTTTTAGGTAAATATAACATAGACTGAAAAACTGAGTATGGGGAGTGGATCTGTCTATTTAAAATGTTTCCCAGATGACTGAATAAGATTCAATGCTGATTCCCATTATATACATGAGAAGTTCTTTCAAAAACTGATTTATTATGATTACACATATGGGTGGAAATAATGGGAAAGAGAGGTGAGGAAACCAAAGAATAAAAATAAAGATAATGAGAAAGAGTAGTAATGTGTGAATGATGGTGAGAAAGCAAAAGAAAATGAATACGAAAAAGAAGAAAGGAACGAGTGGGGGCTTGTGGCAGAATATTCTCCAATGTGCAAAGCAACTTTCCCCACGATTTGGTCCCTTTTCTTCCAAATTTGTCTCCCACGACTCTACTACATACTGCCTTTTGTTTTTTCTTTTCTTTTTTTTTTTTAAGATTTACTTATTTATTTGAGAGACAGAGAGTATGCATCAGCATGGCGAGGGAGAGAGAATCTCAAGCAGACTCTCTGCTAAGAGCACAGACTGAAGACCCTGAAATCATGACCTGAGCCAAAGTAAGAGTCGACCCTTAACAAACTGAGCCACTGAGGCACCCCTATATTCCCTTTGTTTGTACTATTTATACCATACTAATAATCACTCCCCTTTCATTCCCTTCACACACATACATATGCATAAAACATACAAATACGTTCAAAAGCAGACTTAAAAATACTTGACAATTCCTGCAAAATTTAATCTTAATAATAGAGAAAAGACCCCAAAACCTTAATTCCCTATTGTTCCCATTCTATGAATGACTCTGTGTTTGGCTAAAAAGAACTGAATTACATGAGGAAATATGCTGATAATGTTAGATTTAAATAAACACAGGTCTATACACCGTAGGTTTGTGCAAGGTTTGAGCTTTCATGATCAGTTTGAAGAATATATTCAAAGAAGCCACCCTGTACTTTTCAGAATTTGGCCCTTTGGGGTCTCCCTAGAGCATGAATCTAGATGGGTATGTCAGAGAAGCACACACATAAATGTGTATATATATATATATACACACACACACATATATATATATATTTGTCCCTTTCCTGATTGTCACCCTTTCCATCACTTTAGCATGGGATCATTTTCAACCTAAATTAGCACTCCCATCCTGTTAGAAACTGGTTTCTTACTCTTGGTTGATAATCAAACTCTATTATACCGAATATATATTAGGTATTATATATACATATGTATATGTATATATAAAAATATAATTATATATATAAGTATATTTTTTGAACTGATGACAACTCAGAAATAACTGTAAACAAAACAAAATAAACACTCTCTCATCTAGCAGAAAGTTTTGTTCATGTATTAAAGCAAGGAAACTGTTCCATCTTTCACTTTGAGAAAAAAAAAAGAGGAATAATAAAAATATGCCAGTTGTTTACTGCAGATACGTTTTGATTTTCCATGAACAAAAGGGTAAAAGATCACTCATAGACCTTAATACTAAAACTCTCAATACTAAGATAAAAGTATGGGGGAATACATTTAAGTTAAATTGGGAAGCACACTCGTTAAGTAAAAATAGCCTCATTAAGTAAAAATAGTCTTGGCACACTAGTCATTAATTGAAGTGTATGTCTAAGATTTAAAACAAAGGACCAATTATGCCTCCTCCAATAGAAGAAATCATGTATTCCTTAACTGCATGTTTAAAAACATAGTTTTACTTCAGCTGAGGAATTATATAACCATAGAATTAAATCTGAACTTTTTATGCCATGGAAGTCCCAAGGTGAAAAGCACAGGTTTAATTCTTAGCTTTTTGTGTTGTTCTATTAAGGAGAAATGTTTTATTTAAAAATATGTTTTCTGAAAAAAATAAAATAAAAATATGTTAAAAATAAGTTTCTCATATTCAATATTCAATACCTATAGGGAATTTTCCTTCAAATTTCTTAGTTCCTCATATCTCTGTTAGCTAGAGTTATCATTTTAAGCCTTTGTTTTGCCCTTGCCATGACAAAACAGAAATCATCCAAGTATACTCCATAGATGTAGGAAATAAAAATATTTAAATACATTTCTTAATATTTAAATGTATCTCTAAACAACTCCATCATCTCATAGCTATTCTTTGATTATGAGGCTGGATCTGTATCTGCCTATGAAGATTCATTAACTCTTATCTAACAGGGCCCTGCCTTCTTCTCTCTTAGGTACCCAGCCTCCTTCATATTCCCTTTTCTGGTCTCATCCAGCTCACTGCAGCCAACAGACCAAGCAGACTGACTTCTATGGGACTAAGCAAAGGTTGCTGTTTCTGTCGAGATTCCCCTTTCCTTGATTAAAAAAAATTAAGAAAATAAAAAGATCTGTCAAATTAAATTTCACCTTCAGATTTCATCAGGATCAGGCCTCTTAGAAGCCTTCCATGATACCCTAGGGCTGTGTTTGTGCCTTTCTGATAGTCTTGTGTAGTACTTAATGAAGGTTTGTCAAAGCGCTTACTACACCATAGTAACTAGGTGTCTCTCTTATCTTTCTCCTTTCATTCAAGACCAATATCCCAGGCACGAAAGCCTGGATAGTATCATGGTAAGCAATTAGCAAACAGGTAAATAAATACATATATAAATGCAGATTTACTGAAGTGCTTCATTATTACTCTAGAAATTGTATATGAACTAATACTTTATTTAACAGACAACATACACATTTTTAATACTCTGCCTCGTTTCAGATAAATGTTAATTAGCTTATAATAAAACATAAAGCATAGGACCGTAGCCTAAATCATAAGCAAATGTGAAAGATGAGGTAAATGTAAAGTAAACGTAGAGGCATAAAATGGAGCCAGAAATAAAAGCTAATGTAGTAATTATGATATAATACTCATTTTTCTTCTAGTTCCACAATAGTATCTTACCCATTCCAACTCTGAATGGTGGGATTTTCTCCTTATTCAAGGTGATATATATTTGTCTGTCATCTGCAATTTCTTATAGTCTTTTTAAGTCTGAGATGTCTGCCTAACTTCCAAGGTTTTGAAGAAAAGTTATGAATAGACTAAAAAGCCTGGTCATTTCCCTAGAAAGCTTCCTCTTCCTCCTCCCTCTCCCCAGGGGCCCCTCATTTAAAGCTTTGATACAATTGTACTAAGTTACACTAATTGGTACATTCTTTCCCACATGTTTGGAACTAGTTATATTGGAAGATAAAGTGCACATTTGCATAAATGAATATGTATAAGATGCAAAGTAATGCACAAATATGTGCCTATGATTTATTGGATCAAAACTTAGTTCACAATACACCCAAAAATATCTTTCCTGTTTGACCATAAGAATATTCAATTCTATTTTACTAGAAATTGTGTGTGCAAAACAACTTCTGATGCCAAATAAAATAATCAATATAAAATCTGACTGTCCTGAGTGAAAATTGAAATAATGTCTGGACATCTTTTTACCTTAATCTGGTTGACTCTATTTTTTTGTTGTTGTTGTTAATTAACTTTCTTTTATTCATGCCTGCTTTGTTCTTGAAAATAAGGGAAATTATTAAATATTTTTATCTCCTTGAACCTCAAATTTCTTATCTGTAAAAAAATGGAATTAGTGTTTCCTCTCTGTGGTGAATGTACTATATAGATGTCAGGTTATCATTAAATCTACCTGAATAATTTGGTTAAAAAATTATATTGAAAGTAAATTACTCAACATATTATTTGCTTATTGTTTTGGGAGAAAAAAATGTAATGATGTAACAAACAATATTTTTTTCTTCTGTCTAAGTAGAATGGTTCACTTAGGAGAACACCAATCTTTTTAGTAATTTACTCACTCAATGACTATTTTTGGTGGGGTTGCCTCCTATGGACCGAGTGCTATTCTATGTGATAAGAACACATAATTGTAAAAAGAAAGGAAAATCCCTTGCTGCATAGAGCTTACATTCTAGAGTAAATATATCCAAAGAGAGAGATTTTTTCAATTGCCTACAGTGAGCCAGACACCATATATGTATATCATTTCGTTTAATCCTTACCCAACCTTGATAATTATGTATTATTGCCCTAAATTAAATAATCGAAAATTGAGACTCAGGGGTAAAATGGTTTCCCAAGGTCTGAAAACCAAGTAAATTATACAACAGGTGTTCAAGTAAGTAATATCTGACTATAAGGCCCACTATTACCCAAATGGTTACTACTAACTGAAAGAATACACATAAATAGTAGGTAGAACAAACAGGCTGTCACAAGATCAGAGAACCCACCCCTTCTACTGACACATTCATTTGGAAGGGCAAGGTCTTACAGGCTTTCCTGATTTCTAATATCTGGGATCCTGCTTCCCTACAGAGATCTACCTTACTTTATTAGTCTTTGATACGTTCTAAATTTTCCAGCTTCGAGCTTCTAGTAAGTCAACATTGGTGATTTTCTAGATTCTGGTCTCTGCTTTCTAAACCAGATTTTCACAGGTTTCTGTCTTTTCCAATTTAGTTGAATCTATTAGCTTTCTGGAATTCATTTATTCTTCCATTGTCAGTTAACAATTAAAATTATGGGACTAGAATCTTCTAGGCTGCTTCTAGGAGTGGAATATGGATGCAATTAAAACAAAGAATATGTTTAACTGTAATCCACTAGCTTCCCCTGGCTTAGCTAATCAACCAGTTTAAAATTTGTTCTTTCTTGTTTTGTGTGTTTATGTGTTTTAATCTCTCAAGATCTGGTTATGATAATGGTCACAACTCCTTTTTATTATTTTCCTTTGTTTTTCATTTTGACAAGAAAATTTTATGGGACACCTGAGTGGCTCAGGTCATGATTCCAGGATCCTGGGATGGAGGCCCACATCAGGCTCTTTGCTCAGTAGGGAGCCTGCTTCTCCCTCTCCCTCTGCTTGTGCTCCCTCTCTGGCTCACTGTCTCTCAAATAAATAAATACAATCTCAAAAAAAGAAAGAAAAAAAAAGAGAAAATTTTATACATATATATATGTATGTAGATGTGTA
This sequence comes from Taxidea taxus jeffersonii, assembly GCA_003697995.1. Classification (NCBI taxonomy): domain Eukaryota; kingdom Metazoa; phylum Chordata; class Mammalia; order Carnivora; family Mustelidae; genus Taxidea; species Taxidea taxus. Next base: position 42,281 of record ML102286.1, on the reverse strand, counting down.
ATATATTTACATAAATATACATATAAATATATGTTTATATGTATTATATGTATATATATATTACAAATATAAATTTATACATATATATAAAAGAATAAAAGAAAATGCACATAAAGACAAGGAGACTAACCACCTACAAAATCTCCCTACTCAGAAACAAGCTTTGCATTACTATCCTATAAACTTCTTCCTATCTATAGTAAGACTTTCTGTAAATAATTCAAAATTTGTTGATTTGTTTAATTAACCAACTCACCCCATTGATATAAAATAAGTCAATTATATTAATTATTCCACTAAATTGCTGTTTAATTAAATTGGATAGAAATCCACATTAAAGTGCTATAGGTACAAAGTATGTGGTAAATATTTATTGTACACATGTGGTTTTTATATAGATATACATATATTAGATATGGCAGACATTTTAGATAAATAGTAAAATACTAAACATTTCTAACTCAAAGGGAACCTAAATCTCTTTCTCAAATTAACTTACTGCATAATGGCATCTACCAGAGCTTATGAAAATTTATTACATTTCATCTTGAACCCCATTTGGGAAAAGGGACAAAGTTTCTCTTCAAATTATAACTCACAAAGCTACTGCAATTCTATATGCACATCATATTGATTAATAACAGTGAAAAGAAGCTCTGCCTTCGACTTGGCACGATTCTATCTTCAGGGAATCATCAGGTTATCAGGAGATGTGCAGTTCCGTGCTGGTAACAGAGACCACTATGCTCAATTTTGGGATTTGACAAACTAAAGTTTATTCAGTAGGCTTTGACTAATTTCCTTTGGGAAATCAGCTCAGTAAAATCCATAGATAGTGTTCAATTTTTGACTTTTAAAGGGACAAATTCACAAAATTAACACTTTCCAAACCTCTTTATAACCAGGAACACATATAGGCATACACTTACACTCCCACAAGGCTTAGAAATCACTGGTATCTGTGTGACATAACCATTCTAATCTAAGGCAAAATTTAGGTCTTGACCAGAAGTCTGAACAGAACACATCAGTTATGTAAAATATTGATTCCACATGTATAAATCTAATTAGTCAATTGGTATTACTTGTGGCACATTTAGGGAAAGGTGAGCTATCAAAGGTATCATTTAGGAAGGAGCAGAAGATAAAACTGATTATTTAAAATCATTAAAAAGTCCTGTTGGGTTCACTTTTTAAAAAGATGTGAGCTGTATTTATATTATGTTGGCACCACTGTTTCCATTTAGACCTGTACTTTATCTAACTGAAATGAATTCTTAAAAAAAGACAGTCTGTAGTTCTAATTTATTTTTTAACAGATTTATTTATTTATTTTAGAGAGAGAAAGAGTGAGAGCGAGAGCGAGAGCAAGAGAGAGAGAGAGAGAGAGAGAGAGAGGAGGGGGAAGGGCAGAAGGAAAGGAAGAGAGAGAATCCCAAGCAGACTCCCTGCTGTGCTTGAAGCTCACCCCGAGATCATGACCTGAGTGGAAATCAAGAGTCCTACACTCCACCTACTAGGCCACCCAGGTGTCCCTGTAGTTATAATTTCAAAAGCACCTCCTTAACTTTTTTTTTAAACTTTTCCCCTTTTTCTTTCTGTTTTCCTTCCTAAACTGGAGTTGATTAACAAAGTCTTCCTTCCAAAATTGAAGCTGATTAACAAAGTCTTCTTTCCTACTTCTTCTTAGGTGTTTGGCACCCTACAAAAGCCACTGAGGCATCCCTTTCAGTTGATGGAATATCTCTATGCTCTGCTTCAAACCTTGCACTTGTCCTGTATTGAAAGATAATTCACCAAAAGTTTCTCCTCTTTCCGCACATCTTGGAAGCAGAGACACCGAACACTTGCTTTGGTTCCTGCCTATCTTTTTGAGAATGTCTGTGAACAGTCTTGAAAGACAGAAGTAGTTCTCCCCGTGGAGCAAACAGCAGGTTTGTTTACAGCCCAGTATAATAAAGATAAGTTCTCCCTCCGCAGCAGAGGGGCGGTTTGCTTGCTGCCATTATAAAAATGAAACAAAACAAAACAAAACCGGCTTTCCTAAGCTCAGGAAGCTTCAGCTATTACACAAACCCACTGTGTGAATCCGTGTCACCCAGCCCTCATCATATCACCCTGGAGTAACTGGAGCTCGGGGACCTGAGGCAAAAAATTAAAAAAATAATAATAATAAAAATAAAAAGACAATGGCTACTGGCTACTGCTATCACTGTGAGTAACAAACTGCCTTTTGTCTCTGTTTTCTGCCAGCACCCACGAAACTATGGCAGATCCTTCACAGTTCTTGACATTTTGTTTCCCCAGTTTCTGTCCTTCGGCTTTATACATAGATTCTCTTCTACACCCAGATCCTTTAGATGTTGACTCATTTGGTTGGTCTATTTTTCTTTTACTTCAGTTTTTTTCCACATGTCTGTCTCCTTAGTTGTCCTTTCTGTCCGAGGTTCCCATTTTTCCAGGAAAAAAAGAGGATCTAATTAAATGATAAGTGACAAGGAATTAAAGACGGAAAAAAAGGATGAAAGAGAAAGTGTGAATACAAAGGAAAGTGTGGGTTATATACATGGAACACAGGCCCACGAGAACCCATACAACAGCTGGGTTTTTTATTCTATCTCCATTGGAGACATCGTTTTAAAGACATATCGGGGCTGAGGGCTGAAGGGGCTGCATTACTGGGGCGGGGGTGCCTTGCTTTTCTGACAGTTTGACTCTACCTTTTCATTTCTTAGTGTTCATGTCTAAAAATATTACTTCTTTACATCTTTTTCCAACCCTCCAACAATAAAATCAGTAGACTTATATCAGGTAAATATAGTTAGTGATAAAATAATCAGGAATTTTTACTTGCTTATTATTTCTTATTTCAGTGAGTTCCAGGATGAGCCGTAGTAGCCCCTGCAACAGGAGTCCCGAGAATCAGTAGAAACTTATTATAGATGTAGATTTCCAGGTCATATACCCCATAGATTCTGATTTAGTAGAGTTGATTTTCATTTTTAGTGAGCTTCTTTGGTGAATCAGCTAAAGTTTGTCTACAGAATATGAGAAACTCTGCTCCACAAACCACCTCTTGATCTTGTATTATGCACATTTGTTCCGTCTCAAAGAGATAGTTCAACCCTAAATACACAGATTAGTCACTTGCAAGTGTTAGTTGATGGCAGTGATTTGCCATGGCAGACACTCCACTGCCAGGTGTGTTTTCATAGTTATTTTTTGGTCCATGAAATTAAAAGATTCATATTAATATGAAAAAATAACCTACTTAGTTTAAGCATTTTGGAATATATTTGGAATGATTCCTTCTAATGATATGTGCATTATTAGCAATGGCTATATGCAGAAAGGTATATAAGTGGAATGAAAAAAATATTGGAAGCTGTAGCTTATAAACACCTTTAGTAAAATACTGTTATCCTAAGAGTATCTTATTTGAGTAAGTTAAACAATGTGAAAATTTTTGAGAGAGCAATAAGGGGGTATTTTTGAAAAATACAGATTATTTCAATCATTGCTATTGGGATCATAAAATATAAAATAGGATGTTAGTGAAAAATATCTGGTACCAGTGTTTGAGATGCATGTAGAAAGGGTGTAAAATAAGGGCATTCGTGGTTCTGCAGGTATCGCCCTAATAATGATGCTCGTGGGAACATTCTTGATGTATTTTCTCAGTATTTTTCAAACTAAATAGAGTTAAATAACCCAAGTAATAGAAATATCACAACAACAGCTCTTCTCCTTGAGTACAGACCAGCATATTTAATTTCCTTCAGGTTCGATTGGGAGTTTCACACTTAAATTCAATCAGCATATACTTCAGGTGAAACGTATGAGAACAAAGAAAATGCCATGAGTCTACCATCCTCTAGGGATAGAGATACCATAGTTTAGAATGCCAGGGACTAGGCTGCTTTTGGAAACATTTCAATCTGCACATCAGACTGAATTATTATGGGATTACTTGGGACAACTAATGTTACATAAAACAATTTGATCGATATTCTAACATGTACATACTACCACTATCAATAGGTGTTTTTTATCAATTAGAGCACCTCTTAAAAAACAGCAACATAAGTTCAGTCAGTGTATGTCAGATATTCATCTTTTCACTAAAGTTACGTGGACAAAAGTTGACAGCACTTACAGTTTACGACAACTTTTACTTTTTTCACGTCTGGGAATGACACATCGTTTTCTGCACTGCATTCATATTCTCCGGCCTGGTCCCTTGTAATTCCATAAATGTCCAAATATTGTCCATTTTCAAACGGTTTTGCTACAAGAAAAAAAGTACAGCGTGTTTAATTGTAGCTGCCTGAGGCTTCATTCAAATAAAATAACAATCTCCTGTCTTCCTATTAGATACTGCTGACAAAACAATCCCAAATGCAACTGGGGAATTATTAAGTCCTTTGTTCTCCTATGTTCAGAGGAAAAGTCAAAGAAAAAAGCAAAAACTGAACAAGGGGTACTATAACAACTGTTTCCCCAGAACAGGATATACATGTGTTCTTTTTAATTGATTGTGGTCTCCTAACCTCGTCACACATGGAATAGAGTTCTGCACATTTTTGTAATTGAGTTCAACAACCTTCTAGCAGTGTAGATGAAACTCACTAATATGGCTTGGTACATATTGACTTTTATACAGTGTACGCTAGCAAACTGACACTTAACCTAACTAAATGTTGCTTTTCTTTTGGGAAAATTTCATACTCATTCTCAAGGTTTCAAGCCACACGGCTTGATAAGTTTAGAGGTACATTAAACCATTGCTGCATTTCAGTTTCCAAAATTATTAATTTTTAAGGGAGGCACACTGTTTATATTATATATAATCTATCCAATAAATTTTAAGAAAAAAATATGGTTCTGAAACTAAGAGTTAAGTAGTGGTAAAAACTAGATTATCTTTATTTTTTAATATCCTAGGGAAAATATTCTTATTTGACTAAAAGTAACACTAGAGTAAAAATATAAGGGCCTAATCAAAAATGAAAAAAAAAATACTTGCAAATGAAGGAAATTTGGAAAAAAAAATCCTTTCTGAAATAATATAATTTTTATTTATTTGAAAGCAGAGACTCAGGCAGGAGGGATCCTGATTATCAGAGATGGGGTGGAGGAAGAATGAGCCTATGTGAATTTCTGTGGTGGGAGGGGGAGGCTCTTCTCCCTCCTTATACAAGTCTTGAAAAAATCACATTTTAGTGCATACCAAAGAGAACTGGAAAATGATACAATGATTCCCTTAGCCAGTCTGCTTTCAAAAGGCAACTTTATTTTTGTTTTTATTCTACTCTCTTGCTAAAACAATTGTATTGCTATAGAAGTTAGAAAACTAGTAAGAAGACTCAATTTTATCTGAACAAAGCAAAATAGAATTTAGTTATGGTGCTCCAAATCTGAAATCTATGTCAATTAACAAAAAAATATGTTTCCTCTGGGCTCCCTTGTCTGAGCCAATATCAGTCACTATACTATTTGTCCTCAGGTAGCTATGATTTTGTTAATTGAAACCCTGAGTGTTTAGAATATATATGATTACGTCATTTCTCCATTTTTACCTGGATGCTCCTAAATTGTAGGTAGGGAAGAGTTACACTTCTAAGATGACAGTTGGCTGATATGCTAATTCAGTTATATAGAGGTGAGTTTACAAAAGTAGCAATTGCCCTCAAATCCATATTCTTAAAATCTGATTTTATAACTATTTTCTTAGCTCAACCTAATGCCCTTATCTGATTCCATACACTAATATAATATTGATTTTCTATTGTTGCCTTATTTTTATCTTATTTTAACCCTTACAATGAAGATTAGTTAGGCTTAAATATGTCTATAAAAACTACTGAAATATAGGGAGGACAAAACCCTTACTCACGTCCAAGAACTTTTAGAGTGTAACTTGAATTATAAAGTAAAGGGATATTTAATGAAAATTAAAGTATGGGTAATATACCATGACTAAATAACCTAGTTGGGCAGGTAAAATGAAGCCAATCATGTGTGAAAAGGTAAAAAACTGTGAAGCTTTGTAAAAACAAATTTATTAGGTTCTAATTTGTTTTCAATATTAAAATGTTACATGAACATTCCTATTTCACATCTATTGAATGTTTGTCCCTGGAAGATGTGTGTGTGTGTGTGTGTGTGTGTGTAATTAGTGGTCTAAAACAGCACTGAAGGATAGCTTTTAGCTTTGAGTTTCTGATAGGGATCATAGGCTATGATAGGTCCTTTATAATCTGCTTTCTCCCTTCTTATTTAGTTCTTCTTTCTGCTGCCTGGATTCCTTATTATTCAGTTCACCCTGATAACTTCTTTCTTCTTCCAGGGTCTCTGATTAAGCAATGTCCTCAGAGAACCTTTTCCTGATTTAGTCACTACTCAATCTAGTAGCTCCATGTTACTTACTTCCAAAAATACACCAAAAAAGCCCTGCACATGGCATAAACATGTTTGCTATTACTTATTTAACTATAAACAGCTTTTAAAATACTTATCTTTCTGTTACACTATGAATTTTGTGATATAGAGAGTCCTGGGGGTGGCTCAGTCGGTTGAGCTTCCAACTCTTGGTTGCTGTTCAGGTCATGATCTCAGGGTCCTGAGACAGAGCCTGGAGTCAGGCTCTATTCTCAGTGGAGAGACTGCTTGAGATTCTTTCCCTCTCCCTCTGTCCCACTCCTGGCTTGTGTGTCCATGCTCTCCCTCAAATAAATAAATCTTAAAAAAAAAAACAAAAAAAATTCTGTGTGGGATGCCTGGGTGGCTCAGTTGGTTAAGTGTCTGCCTTCAGCTCAGGTTGTAATCCCCAGGTCCTGGAATCCAGCCCTGCAACGGGCTCCCTGCTCCGTGGGGAGCCTCCCTCTTCTACCTCTGCTTGCTGTTTTCCTTGCTTGTGCTCTCTCTCTGAATAGATGAAATCTTTATAAAAAAAAAAAAATTCTGTGATTTAAAAGGTTACATCTTATTCTATATTTAATATGGTCTCTATGCGCATTTGTTTACTGTATCATTAAAGAAAAATAACATGATAGAAAGCCCAGAAAATATGACATTTCATTAGAAATTAATTTTCTTATTCAAACAATTGTTATCCATGACACCATAAATAAAGACAATATTTACCTTTTATTGATTCCTTATTATGGGTAATGCACCATGATAAATGCTTTTTTCTCTTTTTTTAAAGATTTATTTATTTATTTTAGAGAGTAGGGGTAGAAGCAGAGGGAGAGAGAATCTCAAGCAGAATCCCTGCTGACTGTGGGGCCAGACTTGGGGCTTAATCTCACAATGCTGACATCATGACCTGAGCTGAAATTGAGCCAGACACTTAAGTGACTGAGCCACCCAGGCACTATGATAAATGCTTTTCATTATGAATTCCTTAGTTAACCTTAGGTAAATGCATCCAGTAGGTTCTGTCATATGGAATAAGATTCTATATGGTTAAAGAAGTTAAATATCTTGTTAATGGACCCAGTGACAGATATGAAGGTCAGAATTCCAAAACCTACATGCCTGATCTGTATGCCACTGAAATGCTGATTAGTTTTCTCTCTTGTAAATGGTAATAATAAAAATGCTTCTTCACTGCAAAAACTAAATTAGGCCATATATGTGTAATCCTTGCTCTCAGGACTATAAAGCGCTATATGGGTATTGATTTAATCTCTGAATTATCAGTTTCCCATAGCTGCCATAACAAATGACCACAAATTTACTGTCTTAAAACCATATAAATTTATTATCTTACAGTTGTATAGGTCAGAAGTCCAGAACAGGTCCATGGTAACTAAAATAGAGGGTCCTCCAAAGATACTTGTGTCCTAATTTTTGGAGTCTGTAACTCTGTTAGCTTTCACGGAAAAAGGGACTTTGCAAATGTGTTAAGTACATTGTGATAAAGAGACTATGATGGACGGCTCAGTTTAATCATATGAATCTTTAAGTGTAGTATGTGGAAGAGTGGGTCAGTAAGATGTGACATGAGGAGTCACCACCACTGACTTTGAAGACGAAGGAAGTGGAACACGAGCCAAGGAAAGCTGTGTCCTCTAGAAACTGGGAATGGCCCTCAGCTGACAGGAAAAAATTGATTCTCCTCCAGAACTAAAAAAAGAACACAGCCTGTCAATACTTTCCTTTTAATCTGGTGAGACCAGTATCAGATTTCTGAAGTACAGAAGTGTAAAATAGAAGTGTTTTAAGCCACTAACTTTGTAGTGATTTGTTACAGCAATGATATAGAGTTAATTCAAGGCCTCCTTGGACTGTAAGTGTCAGCAGTGCAGGATTCCTTTCTGGAGGCTCATTTGCTCATTCAGGATGTTGGGAGAATTGTTTCTTGCTACCGTGTGGTACCGAGAACCTCATTTCCTTGGTGGAAGGCCATTCCTAGCTTCTAGAGGTCCCCTCATTTTTTGCCTCATAGCCCCTTCCTTCATCTTCCAAGACAAATGGTGGGCTAAGTCCTCTCTTACTTTGAATCTTCAAGGCTTCTTCTCCAGGTGTATCTCTCTGAAGGACTCTTCTGTCTTCTCTTCTACTTTTAAGGACTCCTGTGCTTCAATTGAGTCCATCTGCCTAATCCAAAATAATCTTCTCATCTTTAGTTCTTAACTTTAATCGCATCTAAAAAGTCTCTTTACCATGTAAGGTAACATAGTAGTTTCCAGGGATTAGGACATGGATATCTCTGGGGCCATTATTCCGCTGACCACACTTCTTCAGTAAACTTGCAGTTATTTTGCACGTACAAATTGTGTCTGCCTATAGTTTTCAAGGACAGCAGGAAAAGAAAATGTGTGGTCGAATTGATAAAGTTGCTGAGTTCATTAATACCTCTGAAAAATATGAGTGAAGTCCAGAAAAAATAAATTTAATTAAGACATTCTTTTGGAAGCAAATGCTTTTCAGGAAAACGTACTGCAAACCTAACAGGTAATGTGATTCCGGGAAGTGTTTTTAGAGCACAGAAATAGTGCAGTTTGAAGAAGCAGTTAGAGGAGGGTGTACGGCAGATAAAATCATGGAAGCCACCTACTGAAAGGATCGCAACAGGGGTTTCAGAAGCAAACAAAAACCAGTAAATAAACAGCTCAGCATTTTGATTTGTTTTTTACATATGTATAATAGTCCACCAGACTTTAATGAAGGGAAATTCTAAAGTCAGCTCAGAATCATTTCCTTCCTGCCTGCTTGGCTCCTTTCCTTCCATTCAAATGACATTATTTGGGGCGCCTGGGTGGCTCAGTGGGTTAAATCCTCTGCCTTCGGCTCAGGTCATGATCCCAGGGTCTTGGGATCCAGCCCTGCATCAGTCTCTCTGCTTAGCAGGGAGCCTGTTTCCTCCTCTCTTTCTGCCTGCCTCTCTGCCTACTTGTGATCTCTGTCAAATAAATAAATAAAATCTTTAAACAAGCAAACAAACAAACAAACAAAAAATGACATTATTTGTGCCAAGATCACTGACCAGTGAACAAAACTGTTTTCCTCTTAAAGAGCTTATAATTTACAATAGAAACAAAAATATAAGCAGGCAATTTCAGTAAAGTGATAAGTATATTTGGAGTAAATATAGATACTATGCGGTCATAATTGTGCTGGTATAACTTCAAGAAAAAATTTGAAATATGTGTTCAGCCCAGAGCATTCATGTAGTGAAAGGACCTATATGCCTTTGAAGGAACATGTCTGCCCTTTAACTTAAAGAATAATTACAGTGCTAGAAGTAAAAGAGTGTAACAAATTTGAATATTTTAAAATACTATATTTTAAAAAGAACTCTGGAATTCTGCTCCCAGTTACATTTAAGAATAAAGATCAGACCTACCTCCTTGCCATAAGCCACTAGAGAAATGGATGGAATATATAAAACAAGTCATTTCAGACACTGGACAACAGGCTGCAGAAGACTGTGATCCCTGAAGCAAACAAGGTGAACCCTACAACTGATCTCCATAACTTTCTATCTAGAGGCAATTTTCACCTTCCTGTGCCCAGTTGTTATTGTGCCCAGTTGTTATTGTTGACTTGAGCAAAAAAAAAGCTGGAATTCCCCCAGGCCATGGGGGCTGGGTGTTAGTGGTACAGAGTTCTAGAGAGAAGGAACACACAGTGACAGAAAACCAACCAACCAACCAAACAAACAAAAAAACTACAGAAATCTACACGTGCTTCCTTGTCTTTACTGCAGACGAGGCTGTACATGCATAGGGAGAAATCCCAAATTGTTTGGAAAAGAATGACTGGAGAATTCGAACAATTCCTAGAGCTTGAACAAGTTGAGGAGAAATTTGATCTCTGACCAGAATGGGCGGGCGTCTCTAATTATTCACAGAAGGCTCCAGAGGGCTTATGTCTTAGTAGTGGGACTTAAAAAAAAAGCTGGAGCAAAGACTCTTTTAGACCTGCTCTTTAAAGCTTAAAAACAGTGTTCAATGGACCAAAATTATCTCTAAATTATACAGTTTAATGTAAGGAAAAGGAAGGAGATTTTTAAAGGAATAAAACACACCCTAGACAACCAACAAGCTAACAACACAATGTTTAATATCCAGTTTAAAAAATTACTACATATTCAAATAAGCAGGAAACTGTGAACAATAACTAGGAGAAAAAAATCAGTCAATAGAAAGAGATCTAGAAGTGACAGAGTTGATAGAACCATCAGACAAAGATGTTAAAATAGCCCCCATTATAACTATGTTCAAGTATTTAAGGTAAAGTGTGAATATAATGAGGAAAGAAATGGAAAATAGAAAAAAAAAATCCAGTGAAAATTCTTGACAGAAACACAAACTATCTCAGATGAAATATCAATTGGCTAAAAATAACAGCAGATTAGACACTGAAGAAAAAAAGATTAAATTTAAAAGCAAAGCAAGAGTATTTAGTATAAATCCAACTTGATACATTACATATGAGGAAAGAGAAATGACTATATTTCAGACTTATCTGAAAATATAACCCAGTTGACAACTGTACAACATCAGAATAAAAGTCTAAAATTGGTTCTGTAAACTTCAACCTTAAGAAGCTAGAAAAATGACAAAACCTAAAATGAATAGAGTTCTGAAAATAATAGTGAAAATTAGCAAAGTTAAAAATGGACAGCCAATAGAGAGAATCAATGAAACCAAAAGCTAGTCTCTCAAAAGATCACTGAAAAGGATAAAACAACCAGACTGATAAAGAATAAAAAGAAAGACCACACAAGTTACCAATAGCAGAGATGAAAAAGAGGACATTACTGTATTTATAAGAACAACTGAATGGATACTAAGTAAATAATTAAGAAAAAATCCCACCTACCATTTAACTCAAGAATTTAGATGACATGGGCAAATTCCTTGAAAGACATGAATCTTCCAACTGATTTGAAAGAAAAGGTAAAATCTCAATATTCAATACACATTCAATGAAAAGAAATTGAATTTGTAATTTAAAAAATTACCAACAAAGAAAACTTCAAGATCATGTTTAGTAAGATCTTAAGAAAAGAATAATACCACACATACAAAGTTTTCCTGAAAATGAAGGAGGGGGAAATTCCCCAATTCATTTTATGAGGCTAGCATTATCCTTAATATCAAACTAAAGATGCCAACCCCTGCCCAACAAAAAACCTTATAAACATTGATACAAAAATATTGTGACAAATATTTAGTAACAAATCCAGTAATATTTAAAATGATAATACACCATGACCAAGTGTGGTTTATCCTAGGATTGAAAGGCTGGTTGTACAACTAAAAAAAAAATAAACAATGTAATTCACTATATTAAAAAGAACAACAAAAATATACAAGTGTCTTTAGATAAATCATTGAAAAAATTCAATAGTCATTTAAGATAATAAAAGTTTCGGGAAACTGAGAATTGTATGGTACTTTCTCAACTTGATGAAAACTTTTATGAAAACCCTACCTCTGACCTCATATAGAATGCTGTAGGGGTAAACAGTGTCTCATCCAAGATGAGGATCAAGGCAATACTGTCCACTCTGACCCCTATTTCATATCTTATACATAAAGTAACGTAGCAATCACCACTGGCCTAAATGTGAATCACAAAACTGTAAATATTCTAGAAAACAAAGGAGAGAATCTTTATGACCTTGATTTGGCCTAAGAGTTCTTAGATATGACACCAGGAGCACAAGCCATACAAGAAGATATTGATAAACTGGATTTCATCAAAAGTAAACAATGTTTGCTGTGCAAAAAGCACCATTAATTAATGGCAAGCCACGTAATGGGTAAAAACTTTGTAAATTACATATTAGACAGAGGACTTGTATCCAAAATATATAGGAACTCTCAAAATTCAGTAAAAACATACCACCTAATAAAGAAATGGGCAAAAAATTTAAACATACTTTATTAATAAAAATTCTTAGATAGTAAATAGGCATGTCAAAAGATAATGAACAGGTTAGTCATTAAGAGTATCAGGAAAAAAGTCAAAATGAGATTCTGCCGTATATATATTAGAATGGCTAAAACAAGCAAACAGAAATGGATTAGTGCTAGCAGGAAACAGATTATCTACAGCTCTCCTACATTGCTGGTGGGAATGGGAAATGATACAGTCCTTCTGGAAAATAGCTTATCAGTGTATTTACCACGTTACCTAGAAATTTCAGTTCTAGAAGAATACACACAAAAGCCTGTATACAAATGTTTATATTATTATTTTAAGTTTTCAAAAATTTATTTGAGAGAGAAAGAGAGCATGCATGAGTGGGGAGACAGAGAATCTCAAGCAGACTCCGTGCAGGCCACAGGGCCCAACACGGGGCTTCATCTCAGAACCCATGAGATCATGACCTGGGCCAAAACCAAGAGTCTGACACTCAACTAGCTGAACCACCCAGGGCCCCGTGTTTATATTAGTTTTATTGACAATTATTAAAAAGTGGAAACAAGCCAAATGCCACTTTAACCAGTAAACAATTAGTAAACAAATTAATTAGTAAACAAACTGGTAACTCCATATAACGCAATACTATTTGACAATAAAATTATTCATATATACATAACTCGGATGGATCTCAAACACATTTTGTTAAATGAAAGACACTAGACTTAGAAGGTTACATGTATGGTTTCATGTATAAGACATTCTGGAAACAGCAAAATTGTAGAGGTAAAGAATAGATCAGGTTTTGCCAGGGGTTGGGGGATGTGGACTACAGAAGGGCAGCATGAAGGAATTTCTTAGAGAGATGAAACTGTTCTGTATCTTGACTGTGGGTGTGGATACATGAGGACTCATTTGTCAAAACACACAGAATTTTATACTACAAGAAGTGATTATTTGTGTAAATTTAAAGTCAAAAGCGTATTGATATACTACCACACATCCACTAAAATGGAGAAATTTACAAGATTCGCAATACAAAATATTAGTAAGAATGTGGAACATGTAGCACAGCTCTCTCTCTTAAGAAGGCACATAAAAATCCCTGTTTTCCAGTGCTTTCAGTCCTACAGGGAAGGCAAGAATTTTAGGAGTATTCTAATTTGGCTCTTGGTTAATCACATTTTAGAAGTTCCATAGAGGGGACATGAATTACACCTCATTTTGCTATCTGTTGCCTTAGGATTTCAGCTGAAGGTTCCATTTTAGCATCTTATTATATTAGCTTTGTGACCTAGGGCTTTCTGTGAATAATATCCTCTCTACTCCAAGCTCTGGCCAGAGAATAGAACTTTGACTTCTTTGGTGTTTAATTATTATTACAAGTTCACATACAGGAATAGTACTCATAAAAGATTACCTGAAGGAAATTCATTCATTTCTTTAGCTATTTAAAATTTTTCTTTTCAGAGTAAGCTGGTATATTAAAAAGCTATATAATTGGACTACTTTATTTTGGTTCCTATTGAATTTCCTTCACCAAACCTTGCTTTGGTGTTATCACACCAGTCTTCATTGAGAGACAATATAAGAAAGGCCATATGAAACTTCCTATTACATTTTTATCAGAAAAGTAACTGAGGTCCTGCTGTTATAATCAATGTATCGCCTTTCTGAAGATCTATGGGAGAAATTCTCTGCGCATCTTAATACTAGGAAAAGCTCTGCTTCTGACATTCTAATTTGCTTTGATATTATGATCCATGATCTTATAAACTGTTTCTCTTTTTTCTAGGCTGCTAGGAAATTTAAAGTCAAGATAAAGGAAAATATACTTTTGATGTCTCTATGCTTAATGGTGTTTTGAAGATTATTAAGTAGTATGTGGACAGATCAGGACATCATAAATAAGAATACCCAAAGCTATTTGGAAAATAGCTATATTACATATAATGGAACAGAACTGTGTTAGAATCAAACAGATTAGATGATTTCCTATTGGATATTACCATGGAGACTTTGGATCTTACTTTGCATACAAGCAGAACTATTTGCTCAGCATAGAGAAAACAAAGAAGCATGGTGTCTAATAGGAAGGCTATAATAATTGGGACACCACCTCAAGATCATCAAACAGCATTTAAGTGACTAAACATGGTGATGCTTCTAAGTCATTTAGCATCTTGAGGAAGTAGATATATACCCACAGTTAGTGCAAAATATATTCTTATGGATGGTCTTGTTAGAAAAATAAAAAATAAAAAAAGATATTTTATAACAATAATAGAGAAGGAAGTAATTAAGACTGTGGGCTTCAGAGTAGATGCACTAGGTGTCAGTGATCTGGGCCAATTTTTAACTTCTCTCAGGGTCAATTTTGTCATATGTACAAAGAAAACCATATTGACTTCACAGGCTATTACAAGCACTGAATGTAAGAATATGTATAAAACTGGGACACTGGGTGGCTCACTTGGTTAAGCATCAGACTCTTGATTTCCACTCAGATCACTATCTCAGTGTTGTGAGATCTATCAGCCCTGCATAGGGCTCTGCCCTGGGTGTGGAGGCTGCTTAAGATTCTCTCTCTCTCTCTCCTCCTGCCCCTCCCCTCACCTCTCTCTCCTCCTCTCTAAATAAATTAATTGATTAGTTAGTTAAAATAAAAAAAATATGTATAAAGCCCTGTGCAAAGTCCCAATAAAATTAAAATGAATATATTTTTAAAAATATTTTATTTATTTGAGAGAGAAGAGAGTGAGAGAGAGAGCAGAAGATGGGGGAGCAACAGAGGGAGAGGGAGAAGCAGGCTTTCCACTGAGCAGGGAACCCGATGTGGGGCTGGATCCCAGGATTCAGGGATCATGACCTGAGCTGAAGGCAGATGCTTAACGAACTGAGCCACCCTGGTACCCCAATGAATATTTTTATTGATAAAAATTATTAATAAAAATAAAATTAAAACCGTGATGTATTTTCAGTGTGTAGAGTGTTTTCATTTAAGAGATAAGAATTATGTTGTCAGACCTCACAACATAATTTGATTTTGTTAACCAAAGCCTATAGAGCCAGAAAAACAGCTTAATAGTTTAAAGAAAAAGTCACAACATTTATGCCTATCCCTGTCAGGTAGGGATCTGATTCACTCAGCATTGTATTAACAGATCCTTTCTAACGGTCATTACGCAGTTTGGATTATGTGACTATTTTTCTGGCCTCTCTATATTTGGTGGTTTGAGATGCATTTTCCCCGGAAAACAAGTGATTCCTTTTGCAATGGCAAGTTTAGTCATTATTTGTTCCTTTCAAAATTTAAACAGGAAAAAAAAAAAAGGAAAGGAAAATGAGATAACATACTATACTTTATACTGGGGAAGAACTCCTCCTCCACCTCCTTCCCAGCCCTACCCCTAACACACAAACTTTCTTCAAGAGGGGTAAATTACAAAAGAGAGTGCTTGCAAAGCACCTGGCTGTTACTATTTATATGGTTGTTTGCCACTAGGCTCTGTTCTGACCAGGCTGAATCCATTTCTTGCTATGTATTATTTAGGGATCTATGAATAGAGCCATATGTTACTGGCCTGCACCATGTGAAACCTCTATTATGTTCCATTTGAAAGTATTGTAACTTACCTGAATGAACTCTTCAACATAGGCTATGGTCTAATAAAACTATCTTCTCCAAGTGACAATAGCTACAGTTACAGAAGATTCAACCGGGTATGAGGAAATACTGCTTACACTTCCACTATGCCTGTAACTCACCGTATGGCTTTATCTATATGTCCCTCGACAGATTTGTTCCTTATTTTTGCATCTGCAAAACAGGAATTATTTTGTTCCTAGAGTCACTCTTATTGACTAAACTCCAGTTACAGATACTCTTTCTTTTCTGTCATGTGAAACAGCCCAGTGCCTACATAGGTCTGCAGAGCTAATCTTAGTTATGTGCCATAACTCTCCTGAGTGTATATGTATTTTTAAATTTTTCATCAAAGCCAAAGACTTAACCTACCACTATTTTTTAAAGCTGTGCTTAATCTCAAATAGTACTGTGTTCCAGAAAAAAAAAAATCTTCAACAAATGTTTTTAGCAAACATTGTTGAATATTATGGGCCGAATCGTGTAACCCCCAAAAGTCATACATGTGTTGACATCCTAACTTGCAGTGTTTCTGAACATGACCCTATTTGTGGATAGGGTCTTTAAAGCAGTGATTAGGTTAAAATGAGGGGCCTTGAATCAATATGACTGGTGTATTAAAAAATGAAGAAATTGGACACAGGCATGCTCAGAGGGAAGATGCTGTGAAGGCACCAGGAGAAGACAGCCATCTACCAGGCAAGGAAAGGGGTTGGAATAGACCCTCCCTCAGACGCATCAGAAGGAACCATCTTTGTCAACACCCTGATCTTGCGATATACATTTCTGTTGGTTAAACCACATAGTCTGAAGTACTGTATTATGGCAACCCTAGCAAAATATAGGTAGCATACAAATCAGTAAAGGCAGATCTTGTCTATTCAGGGACATTAATTATATTTAAAATGCTTGAAATTTGGTGGATTGCCTCTTATTATTGGTAGACTTTTCATTCCAATTTTTATAAATTCTAAATAGTTGTTTCACTTATTTATCCTCAAATAGCACATAAAGTATCAGAGGATGTATATAAGGGTCTGTCATTTTTAAAAACACTTGTGGCATGTTAAAAAAAAAATCAAAGCAGTAATCTTTTCATTATTCTTTTTCTGTCCCTTTTATATGCTTCTCTCTAATCTATTCTTATGCTCCATTCTCTTCCCAGTAAGCTAGGTATCCCTTTCTGTATGTTTAAGAGTATGCCTATTTGTTCCAATCCCTTGATCTCTCTTACAGGACTTCATAAAAAAAAATCCATAAGAATTTCTATTATGAGCAAAAAATTACTGCTTACTTCATATTTGGGTTGGTATTGGGAAAAGGGATAAAGTAAGAATTTGTGTTACAAGATAGCACAGAAAAGAGTTTGAGGTAATAAAATTGTGCCACTGTCAGGGGACAGAGTTCTAAAATCCTTCACAGTTTTGCCCCAAACATGTCAAAACTTTGCTTTCAGTAAAAGTATTGTTTGGACCAGCCCTTTCTGAATGTGAACCAATATGATGATATATAAGGTTTAATGAGAAGGGTCTGTTCTTAACTCCCTACTCTCCCTGCAGCCATCAATTTAGAAAATTATGGAATTCAAATGTTCTCATTTATTAACACATAAAAATATTCATTACATTCTTTTTTTTAAACATTCTTGCCATCTATTTTTTATTTATTTGACAGACAGAGATCACAAGTAGGCAGAGAGGCAGGCAGAGAAAGAGGAGGAAACAGGCCCCCCATGGAGCAGAGAGCCTGATGCGGGGCTCGATTCCAGGACTCTGGGATCATGACCTGAGCTGAAGGCAGAGGCTTTAACCCACTGAGCCACCCAGGCACCCCTTCATTACATTCTTTAAGTTAAAGCATGAGAGGTAACTGGAGGAAAGAATGATAGAATGAAGCAAGAGTAAATATACAAAGTAATGCATTGCCTGGCTTTTCCAGTTTGACCATCACTGCATTTCTCTGTCAACCCCAATACTTTCTGCTCTCCTCTTGCTGGGTCTGGAATTGATATCTAAAAGTAGAAGTAAAACAATTACTATCATCATTTTCAGGGGACCTCAGGGTACTAGAGATGGAGAAACCTTCTATAAACATTACATTCCCTTATCTTTCCAACATTTCTGGAAAGACTAGATAGATCCCGCTATTTTTGAAATGTCAAGACCAAAGTGAGAAAGGCAGAAACTTTAGAGGACTTAGAATTCAAAAAATTCTAGTTTTACAAAATATAATATCATGAACCCATAAGGGAGCATGTGCTCAATATGATGACATATCTCATATCGTGTTTATTGACTAAAAAGAAAGCCAAGCTGAAAAGGTCATTGTGATAAAGATATACAATGGGATATAATCATTCTCCTTTTGATTATTAGATATTGCTATAGGATTATAAGAGAAAATAAGAAGAAAATGATAACTGTATAGAAGAAAAAGTGAATGCAGAGATAATAGACATCCAACAGCAATTAAATGGCTTTTTAAAATAACAATGCAAGTTTTTCTATTGTATGACATTGGGACAGTATATGGAAGGATATATTAGTTGGTAATTGGGACATATAGGTTCAGTGTAAGTGATCTATTAACTGTATCTATTAACTCTATTATCTATTAACTCAATCTATTAACTCTATCAATGCTACCTCTACACAAAAAGAGGAAAATAAAGCTCTTCTGAAGCCATAAATTTCTGTTTCTACATAGCTAAATCAGAGAGTAGTGTATAAATGATCCATGCATGTGCATGGGTGACGGGCTAACGGGCATCAAAAGCTTTGCCAACTATCAAACATATCAAACATAAACAAAGCCACTGCTGGCTTTCCTCATGCCTAGTTCCTATCATTACCAAGTATTCTTTTAGTTGAAGAGTTTTTTCCCCTTGGAAACTCTTGTTTAAATTGCAAACACTTAACTAAGAAACAAAACATATAGACCTATCAGTACCTATTTCTTTAAGGGGCCTAAAGTCAAGTCCTCACTCTACCACTCTGTAAGTCTAAAATGAATTACCGGAGCTCATTTCAACATCCATGATTTTTGTCTTTGGTATATTTGTCATGCCAAAGCAGCTACTAGAAAGAAAGGGAGATATTGGGCAAAATATGTAGAGGGGTACTTGGGTGGCTCAGTTGGTTAAGTGTCTGCCTTCAGCTCAGGTCATGATCTCAGGGTCCTCGGATCAAGCCCTGTGTTGGGCTCCCTGCCCAGCAGGGAGCCTGCTTCTCCCTCTCCCTCTGTCCCTCCACCCCGCTCATGCTCTCTGTTTCCCTCTTAAGTGAATAAATAAAATCTCTTAAAAAAATAAAGTAGGAAAAATAAGTAGACTCAGGTTTGTTTGTTTCAAAAAAGCTACTAGATAGATGTTTTCACCATGCCCAAATATCCAGTTTTTTCATACTCTGCCAAAATGAGAGCACCATTATTCACAATCCTTGCTCCCAGTGAACTCATTCCCTGCAGGAAATCAACAGTTAAAACTATTACCTTTACTTAGAACAGTGAGGTCAATAGTCATTTCTTCAGAGAAAACAGCTGCTGGTACTGCAATAGCCTTCCAAATATAACAGGTGGAAGCAAGTCAGATTAGATAAAAGTGTTAATTTATTTATAGCACAACAGAGGAGAAATCACAGATGCAACAAGTTTGCACATTTAAACACAAATCATTGACCCTGCCAGAGATTTAGGAAAGTGGATTTATTTCACGAGCTATGAAAAGAATTTTACTAAAAAATCATGTGTGCTTGGCAACTTTCCTTCTCTGAAGATTTCTGGTATTCATGTCACTTTTCTTTTTTAAAACTTATAGAAAGTTGATTGCCCTGTCTTAGAGTCTCAAAACATACTCTGAAGAAAACGTGTCTTCAGCTGATGATGGAGGTCATTGCAGAAATACTCCACAAGTCATACAGAATGCTTTCAAAGGAAGCGTTCGGTGGCATCAGTCATTCAGTAAATACTTATTGACAAAACATTCTCTGCCAGCCATTACTCTAAGAGCTGGGAATATAAAGATGAATAAGACACCTAACGTTCCTGTTTCTGCTGGACTTTCAGTCTACCAAGGTGTAACAAATGAAATAAAAAAGTAAGTACAGAAGAGAATACTAGATAATCTATATATGATAGCATGGAATTAAAATAGAGTGAGATTTCTGAAGTTTAGCACTGCTGCTATTTGGGTCCCTATGATTCCTTCTGTGGGAGGGTGCTGTCCTGTACACTGGAAGATGATTCCAGCCTCCCTGGCCATTGGCCACTAGACACCCTATATCCAATGCTTTCCCACACATTTCCAAGGGTCCTCTGGGGGAGCCATGTTGTCTCCAGTTGAGAACCATGGAAGTAAAGGGATATGATAGTGACTACCTAGTCACTGGATGAATGGGATTTGATGGTCCTAAAAGGCCATTTAAGCCGAGACTTTAAGGACATAGAGGAGCTATCCATGTAAAGACTCAGGAGAGAATGACCCAGGCAACAGGAATGGTTAGTGCATCAGCTCCAAGGCAGGAACAAGACAGGGCAGGTTTGAGCGATAGAAAAAATGCCACAAAGGGGAAGAGAGGTATGAGATGAGAATGGAGAACAGAAGTCAGTTCACATACGGTTTTCCTATAGGTAAGGAGTTTTTATTTTATTCTAAGTATAGTGAGGTGGCTTTGGAGGGTTTTTATCAACGAAGTGATGATATTAGCTGACTGAGGCTTAAAATAATCTCTCTGGCTTCTGTCTGGAAAATGAATTGAGGAGTCATAAGTAGAAGCTGGAAGACTGCTTAGGAAGTAACAAAAGCAGAAGCCGAGGTGGTAATGGTTTCAATTATCTGCAAACATAATTTTTTTAAAATAAGACTATTTACAGAAGCAGGACTGACATTTAC
>ML102286.1:0-20960 GCA_003697995.1 Taxidea taxus jeffersonii | reverse complement strand
CTGGAACTTTTCATTCCATCCCCCTAAACCATCTCCCCAGGGGACAGGGGCTGGAAATTGAATTAATCACCAATGGCCAATCATTTAATCAATCACAGCAACATAATGAGAATTCCATGAAAACACCCAAATGTTGAGGTTCAGAGAGCTTCCAGGGTAATAGATGCATCCATATGCTGAAAGGGTGGTATACCCCCAACTCCATGGGAACAGAAGCTCCTATGCTCAGTATCCTTCTGGATTGGGCCCAATGTATCTCTGTATCATGCTGTTCATTTGTATCCTCTATAACAAACCAGTAAACATAAGTATAGTTCCTCTCTAAATTTTGCAAGTTGTTCTAGCAAACTGTTGAATCCAAGTGCCTTAGAACCCCCAATTATAGCCAGTCATTCAGATGCATTGGTGGCCTCAGATTTGCCATCGGTGTCTGCAGTGGAGTGGGAGGCAGGGATTGGGAGGAGAGGGAGTTTTGTGAGACTGAACCTTTAACAGCTGACCCTAACTTCAGGTCAACAGTGTCAGAATTGCACTGATTTGTTGAGCGTCCAGTCAGAACTAGAGAAGTGGTGTGGGACAAAACACCATTTCTTTGATGTGAGGGGAAAATAAACTTCTAAGTCTACAGTTTCCACCAAATTTGGAAAAATTTCCCTAAGTTTCTCAATCTCTTAAAAATTATCCCTCTCTCTTCTCCTTTGGGGAAATCTAGTTACATAAAGATTAGGCTATTCAAAGTTTTCCCACAGTTTATTGGTCCTATCTTCATTTTAAGAATTCTATTTTCCCTGTTTCATTTTGGATAGTTTCTATGGCTATATATTAAATTTTATACATACTTTCTTATAAACTCTAATCTACTTTTAATTGCACCTAGTGTTTGTTTTTTCTTTTTCTGCATGATATATTGTAGTGTTAGTCTTTAGAAGTTCTTTTTTTTTTTTTTTTTTTAGGTTCCTTTAAGAAATATGGGTGGATAGATCACTTTCCATGTCTTAACTTTTTACACATATGGAATACAGATATAAAACTGTTTTAATGTCTTATTTTGGTAATTCTAACATTTGTGTCAGATGGGTTTTGATTAACTGGTTTATCTCCTCATTTTGGGTTATGGTTTTCTGCTTATTTGCATGCCTAGTGATTTTTTCACTGAGGAACATACAGCATCAATTTTACTTAATCAATTAGTGGATATTTTTGTATTCCTATAAATATTCTTGAGGCTTGTTCTTGGGTACATTGAAGTTACTTGAAAACATTTTGGTTTTTTTTTCTAGACTTACTTTTAAGATTTTTTAGGTGGGACCAGCACAGTGTTCAGTCTAGGATGAACTATTCCCACAATTCCATGCCCTGTTACCTTTAATTCTTTTGGATGATTCTTTCCCCTGCCTGTACTCAAAGTCTGCTGAGCTTGTGTTTCCACTCTCTCTCTTTCTATCATTTTCCTTCCCTCCTTTTCTCCCTTCCTGTCCTCCTTCTTCCCTCCGCTCCACCTCCCTGCTTCCCTTTTCAGGTTTCTGCTTTAAGGTACTTTGTCCTGTTGAATCTCACCATCTTTCTTTACTTGGACTCTACTTCATCTCCTCACTTCTGTGCACAAGTCACACTCTGCTTGGGTTTTGCTTTCTTATACCACAGCCCAGTTAACATTTCAAAGCAGTAAGCTGGGACAGCTGCAGGGCTTTCCTCTTTTACTTTTTGTCTCTCAGGAATCACCATTCTTCACTGTCCAATGCTCAGCATCTTCCAAACTGTTGTTTCATTTATTTTGCCATTTTTTTGGTACATCTTGGAGAGAGGATATCTGGTGTCTATTACTTCTTGAATGGAAATGGAAGTCAGGATATTTTCAAAAGATCTAGCCCACAGAAGGATCTCAACAAGTAATAATAGCTGAGATTTAATATGCGTCAAACTTTTATACTTGGTCTTCTAGATAAAAAAGGATCTATATTGGGTTCTTTATGTATATGGTATTTTCTCTCCATGACCCTCTCCCTACCATTCATTCCAGACATTTCTATTTTATGGGAAAGGAAGTTCTATGGATATAGACCTCTCACCTTGATACTTCTTTGAATTTAGCCTTGGGATTTAGATTTCATCCCTACTGATGTAGGTTGAGAAAAATGGGTTAAATACGTTATCACCAGTTAATTCTGTGACCCTTTTTGTTTTCTACTTTAATCCTCGATTTTGAGCATGGAATGTCACATGTGAAGAGAATATGCTGACCTTCAAGATTAATCATTTTCTATTTTAAGTAACTGTATTTCAAATTAAAACAAATGGACTGTTCAAAACACAACATTTGGTTTCTCAGAATCTCTAGTGAATTTGGTAAAGTCCACTATTGAGAAATCTCTGTAGATGGGGCTTTGTTGCTCTTGCTCTTACTCATTTTGGGAATACTCCGAGGGATCTACACTTGCCATCCTTTTCTCCCTTTTTATTTTCCTTTGCTATACTTCTTAATCTGTCTTGGGTCTAGGATAGTTTCTAGTATTTATTTTGAAGTCTGAAATTTGGGTAGGAGAATATCCCAGTGCCACTGCAGCTCCTCAGTAAAAGAAGAATTGACTTTATCTGTCAGCATCCATTTACTTCTATATAAGGAACACTTGTTCTTGTGTCTCTGGTTGAATAAAAAAAAGAATAAATATGCTTTCTTCAGCAAGTGGACTGAGAACTGATAGCTGCTTGGTACTAATTCTTGCAAAGAATGTTGAACAGTAAGTTGCTGCTGTTGTGAGCTATTGGAGTTAGTGTTTAGAAAACTTTTAGAGTACTTACATGATCCTATTGAAGTACAGGTGTTACTATCAAGTATTAGCTCAGACCTTTGTTATTGTTGTTTGTTTTTCTGTGAAATCCAGACTTTGAGAGTTTCTTTTATACTTTTTGCAAGTAATCATAAAGTATGGATGTTTATCCCCATTCAGTTTTAGAGTAGGAGAAAGAGAAATTGTGGTTTTTCTGATTTTCTCTTCTCATCCCACAAATACAATGATGTTTGGCTCTAAGGGTGCCACTGACAATGCACTAGTCATTATTCTTTTCTTTCAAAGTGACAGAAATTTAGTTTAAACTAAACAGAAAAGGAAATTTATTGTCTTAGGTAATTGAAGAATCCAAAGTTAAGGGCAGCAGCAGGAACTCAGACGTTTGTCATCAGAATTCACAAGATCTACATTTCTTGGTAATGTTTTCTCTTAGATGGATTTTACTCTTTGTGGTGATAGTAAAGATAGCTCCCATACCCCCAGGTTTATATTGTCCTTAGTGCCCTTACTCTCAGAAGGATACAGGTCCTTTTTTTCCAGTACCCAATCAATTTGTCCCCCAAAGCTCTGATAAACCATGGTGTGGTCACATGTCCATCTCTAGAGCAGTCAGTGTAGCAAAGGAAATTAGGTAATAGGACTGTTGAAGCTTTTCTTCTATGCTCATTCTGGAGGAGACCCAGTGAAGCTAGCATACTAGAACCACCTAGAATGGTTCCTCCCAACAAATACTGACTTCTATTACCAGAGGAGAAAGAAAAATTGCTGGGTATACAAATGGGAACAAATATCCACTCTTAATGCCTCAGGCATGCTTCTGTGACATGTCTTAATCTATGTCACCTAAGTTGGGTACAGCCAGAGTCCTCTTAGATTCAAGGCATATGATACCTTTACTATGGTCAGCATAGGACTCAGAGTTACAACATCAGCAAGGTGTTAGGCTTTCTGCCATCTTATTTATGTCTGTTCCTCATTAATTATCCATAGCTCCAACTAGGCACCATTTGCTATCTGAAGCTAGATTTTTATTCTCTATAGCACTGTGGTGAAACTGTCATTTGTTTCTCTATATTTCTATCTACTTCCTTTTAATTTCTTATCTAGATATTCTTTATTTCTTGTAACTTATTTTGTTTTGCTCTTAAAATTTTAAGGTCATTTCTCTTAAAAAATATTTATTTATTGGAGAGAGAGTGTGCGGGCTAAAGAGAGAGTGAGGGGAGGGTCAGAGGGAAAGAATCTTTAAGCCAACTTTGTGCTGAACAGGGAGCCTAATCTTAGGCTCAATCTTAGGGCCCTGAGATGGTGATCTGAGCCAAAACCAAGAGTCAGATCTTTAACCAACTGAGCCACCTAAGCATCCATAAGGTCACTACTAAGTGCAAATAAGTTTAATATGCCACATAGAGAGGTAAATAAATAACCATTTTGATTAAATATCACTAAAATGAATTCAGGATTTGCCACAGGATCCATGAAAATGGTAACTGGAATGGTCAATACTTTGATAAAGGACTTTGCTACTAGTCACACTATGGGCATTAAGAATTTGCTAGGTTACTAATTTATTCTTAGGCAATGAGGAAAAAACTAAAGTGAAGTAGATAACACTCATCTAGCTCTCCAAGACACTACAATCTGACTGAGAAGATATACCAGCATTTAAAAAAGCACTAATATAAGAAAGAACAGTTATTTTTTGCATGTTGTGGGGTAAGCCTCACATGTAATAGCAATGCATTGAGTGGAGCATTCAGTGAAGTCTTTGAGAGAAAAGTAAGACGTATATAGTCTGAAAAAACAATTTGCATTCATGCAGGGCATTTCCAGTTTGTGGCAAGGGAAAAAAGGTTCAGAGCAAGATTGCTCTTACTCTACATGCAGTGAGGAGTAGTCCTAAATCTGCTTGAGCAGTATGTTAGGTTTATGCTAAATAACAATGAGAATGCCTAAGAACAGCTGGTGGGAATTAGGCCTTACTAGTATAAAGCTTTAGGAAGCAACTTCACAGCCAGGATTAAATGTTAGAAAGAGGCAACAAAGCTTGACACAGAGTAGCTAAGTGGGGAGTCATGACTCTTACCCATTCACCATGAGGAGAGGTATATAAAAACCATGCAGTCAATTCAGCTTATAGGCTGGTATGAATCTCAAAGAGGAATAAAAAAATTCCTAGCCCAAGAAGGAAGACCATGACTAGCAGTTTCTAGTCAGAAAGAAGGGCACTGACTGAAATGGGTTGCTTCAATAGGCAAGGCTCCAAAGAACCAGCAGGAGGTAGAATGTTGGCTCATTTCAATTCGGTTCAACAAATACACAACTAGATTCTGGAAGGAGGAAACAAATAACTGGAGACATAGAGGGATAAAACAACAAACTGGGGACCCTGGAAGAATGAGTTAAAAAGATGAGGACACAAGAAATAGGGCTGACCTTGCGATTGAGAAAACTACAGGTGAAGTTTATGTTTCTTATTTACTGTCCTTTAGGACTAGAACTGAAACGTGGATATGGAGGCCACTGACTTAACACAGGAGCGCAGTTCTATATTCTGATTTTCTATCTTTTCCTACATGTTCTTAACAGATATTTTATTGATACTCTTGCAAAAAATTTTTTCACCAGAAATAATATTGCTTTTTCCTTCACTTGATTTGAGAGTAGACTTGACTGGCTGTGTGATTTTAGGCAACTTACTTAACCTCTCTGAACTTCATTTTACTCCTTTATAAAAATGAAAACAATAATAACTACTTCTTCGTTTTGAAGATTTAATGATATAAAATATATCCTAGTGAACAGCATAAAGCTATACCAAGTTCATGTTCATTAATGCAAGTTTCCTTCAGTTCTTCACCACCTCCTTTCTTCTTCTTGCCTTCATATCTTTGCTCAGATCTCTTTTTCACTGAGGCTACCCTGACCACCATATTTAAATTGCAACATCTTCCTGCTCCAGCATTCCCAAGCTGCTTTACTAAGCTTTACTTTATGTCCATTTAATTTGATTACCACATGATTTAATGTAATATACTACATGATTCATTATTTATGATTTATTGTCCATCTTCCTCACTGAAATGGAAACTCAACGAAGAAAGAAGTTTCTGACTGTCTTGTTCACTACTCTATCCCAAGTTCTGGCATGTGATAAGCTCTTAATAAATACTTATTGAATTAATCAAGGTTGTATTTTACAGAATAATTCTGAGAAATGTATATTACTAACTTTATATAACTTATTAAGAGATATGGTTGAAGAGTTTTGATAAGAATTAATTACTTTTTTCTTTGATTGGGAGATGATGCTTATGAGAGAGAATCCAAAGCTAACTTTGAAATAAAATTGGATAAAAGTCAAAGAGAATAATTTCAAATCTTTGTTAAATCTGGAAACTGGAATGGGGATCAGGAAGATGAATTTGGTGACAGATATGAACCCTAATGTCAAGGGTAAAAAAAAAAAAAAAAGTTTTTTTTTTTTTTTGGTTTTTTTTTTTTTTAACAATAAGGAGACACAGACAACCCAGAGTAATTGATTAGAAAAACAACTCATGTGTATACAGGTTTCTGTATGTAAATAAGTATTATTTATAGTGTAAATAAGTATTCCTTGATCCAGTAAGGGGACAGACAATCAGAGCATCAGAGGGAGGAGCTGAAGTGCTTAATTTTCACTCTGACCAAGGAGTGAACTGATAACAGCAGTAGTGAAGAAAGAAGAAATGATTTGGAAAAAGAGATAAAATTCAGAAAGTCTAGAAATGGGTCTACGTGTCGATCCTGCAACTCAGATTAAGATGATGGTAATGATGACCATGACACAATAAAAAACAAACAAAACACAACAACCACAACAAAAAAACCCTCCTCCCCAAACTCCACAATTATTTTGGTAAAATTTACAAGTCTTTTTGCTTGACTAAGGTTTGTGAAAGACAGTTTTCAAGTCATATATGATGCACATTATCGTATAATTTCCTTGCACATATATAAATCTTATCTGAAAAGTTTATATGAGTTACCAAACTCTGAAAACACATTTTTGAGAAGCATTTTAAATTCACTGCCACATTTTCCAAAATACTATCAAATAGATAATTAACATCCATAATTATTTATGAAAAGTCACAAAATGTAATTAAAAAATTCTTTCCAATATTCACAAACATCTGTTTTAATTTAGCGTTAGTAGCCAAATTGTTTGACATTTAACTCTGAGTCTCTTTATCCATCCCGACTAACAGATTTCTATAAGCGCATATGCTGCTGGTATACAGAAGCTCTGATCTCCCCCCCTCTCTCTTTCTCAAAATGTCTGTGTGTCTATGTGTCTCTGTGTCTCTCTGTGTGTGCTTTTTATAAAGAAATGACCATGGAAAAGAGAGAGATCAATAGCAAGTAAGAAGTGGTTTCATTTAGTCATTATTAGGCGTCAGAAATCAAGAAAAGAAAGTACCGAGATTTTGTTTTTACATGGATTTGTAATTTCAGCAATTTAATGAAGGAGATAACTTTTATGAAGATGATGATGTAAGTCAGAAAAGTAAAGTCTATATGATGAATTTTATGTAGTATGTATTCTACAGACTTTCTCATTTTTTAAAAAAGATTTTATTTATTTATTTGACAGAGAGAGACACTGCAAAAGAAGGTACACAAGCAGGGGGAGTTGGAGAGGGAGAAGCAGGCTTCCTGCTGAGCAAGAAGCCTGATAGGGGACTTGATCCCAGCACCCTGGGATCATGACCTGAGCCAAAGGCAGATGCCTAACAACCACCCAGGGTCCCCTCTTCCCATTTTTTTAACCAACATCTGACATATTTGTAGAATAAGATGCATAGAACTCAACTCTGAGCATTGCCTTCAAGGAACTTCCTCTGTTCAGGATGACAGTACTATCAAATGGCCAGCACTGCATGATCACACAATGGTGGGATTCAAATCCCTTGATTAGCACTGAGGGTAAGGAATACTCACTCTGATATCTCAAATCATACTTGCCAAAAAAGACATGAGTTCATTTTTTTTAAAAGCAAAGATAATGTATAATGTAGATTTTATATATACACACATATATATTTTCCTCCCATGTATATATATACATTACACACACACATGTACACACATATACATCTGTTACTGTTAATGGAAGTATTGCTAATTAGTAGAAGTAATTCTTTTGGTATAAACAATAATGCAAATGGGAAAGGATAATTTCGTCAGTAAGGACTGTAGAGACATGAGTTCCCTTTTTCTTTGACAAATTTAATTTAAAATTACAACCAGTGAAGCAGGCAAAGGTGGACTTGCCTAAAATGATGGTTACAGTTATATTCTTCTGTAGAAAAGATACAAGATTGACATAATAGTTTCATATACAGGATCTTCTGAAGACCTGTGCTTTCCTAGCATGTAACCATTACATAAAACTGGTATAAAATTGTTGAAATCTAATTTTAAGGTGGTTTAAAGTTTTGAAGTAGTACTTCTATGAAAACTTGATATCTGCCCCCATTCACAAATGGCCAAAGGGAAGAAAAAGGGAAGAATCAAGAAGCATGATCACTCATTAGGCTTTTATTTACACCTTAATTGTGAAGATATTAATTAATTTAAATTAAAGCCTCCAGTTTTTATGATATTGGTGCTTATCAGCAATGAATGATAAAATATTTATATTTCATCAGTACAAATAAATTGAAGACAACCTTGATTTTATATCAAAGACCTGGGCTCAGTCACAATGTTCAATTTTATACTCATCAATTACTACCTCTAATTTATTAGTGACACATTCAACATACATGATGGAGTGTCTTTTCTTTTTCTAGTTTCCATGTTATACACTCAAAATAGTGTCTGCTTAATTAATATGTTTGTTCTTCTGCTATACTGCAGATGTTTTGTCTTTAGCCCAATATTTGGTAATTTTAGAGAGACGTGGGAGGAAAATTTAGTGCAACATCCTTTCACCAAAAAGTAAAAAATCGGGGTATCAATTGCATAAGGTTACATTTCGTAGTTCTTTTTGAAGCTATTTGCATCGGCCTTGGTAGAACAGTGTCCCCTGGGGCGCCTGGGTGGCTCAGTGGGTTAAAGCCTCTGCCTTCTGCTCAGGTCATGATCTCAGGGTCCTGGGATTGAGCCCTGCATCTGGCTCTCTGCTCAGCGGGGAGCCTGCTTCCCTTCCTCTCTCTCTGCCTGCCTCTCTGCCTACTTGGGATCTCTATCTGTCAGATAAATGAATAAATAAATCTTTAAACAAAAAAAAAACAAAACAGTCTCCCCTGCTAGTTAGCTGCAAAGCTCTCTGAGGACACAGCGCCTTTAGATGAAAACAAGGTTACTTTTCTGACACTTTTTGAAGATTTGTGAACTTTGTAGTATTAAAAATATGAATTTATATGACTAATACACAAAGACTCAAGAAGGGTGAATTTTCTCTTTATTTCTATTGTACCAGAAAGCACAGGACAGATCAGAGACTGCAGTATTACATAATGGGTGTTTTGGGGGATTAGTAGGAGACCACAAAACATCTACCATCAATACAAATCCATTTCGGAACGCCTGGGTGGCTCAGTGGGTTAAGCCGCTGCCTTTGGCTCGCATCATGATCCCAAGGTCCTGGAATCGAGTCCCGCATCGGGCTCTCTGCTTGGCAGGGAGCCTGCTTCTCTCTCCGCCTCTGCCTGCCTCTCTGCCTACTTGTGTGATCTCTGTCAAATAAATAAATAAAACCTTTAAAAAAATAATAAAAATCCATTTTATAGGAAGTTCTCCTGGTAGGATTATGGAGAAAAAGATTTTCTATTTTCAAATAAGCTCAGGAAATATTAGATTAAATGGAAGAAACAGGGGCACCTGCGTGGCTCAGTGGGTTAAAGCCTCTGCCTCGGCTTGGGTCATGAACTCAGGGTCCTGGGATCGAGCCCCACATCGGGCTCTCTGCTCAGCCAGGAGCCTGCTTCCTTTCCTCTTTCTCTGCCTGCCTCTCTGCCTACTTGTGATCTCTGTCAAATAAATAAATAAAATCTTTTAAAAAATAAATGGAAGAAACATACTTCCATATTTCTGGACTTTTTAAAGCCTTTACTATTCTACTGTGCACTGTGAATCTCTAACACAGGTGTGCTCAGCTTTTCTCCAGTCAATATGGTCAAAGGACAGGTTTTGTTTATTTTGTTCTATAGATCATCTATCAGAATGACTGTTCCAAATAAAACACTTTAAGAAAGCTGCACAGTGTGCTGATTAGCTTCAGAGATTAGACAGAAACTGAAAAGGCAAGTGTATCTACATTTTAATACTCAAACATCTGATACATATGCTGCTCTTTGGAAGAAAAACATTGTCTTTGCAGAAAAATGATAAAAATCACTGAGGGTCTTAGGGTGGGTGGCATTCAGACTGTGTTTGTGGGAACAGTTTGCAGATGTGCATTTTAGCATCTGAGTGGTCCCAGCCCTCCAGGGAACTGGAATTACATATATTAGCCAAATGAAAAGAAGCACTTTCTTAGAAATTTTAGTCTACTTTTGAACTGCAGCTTACCCTGCTCCAAATATTCTCTTATTCACCACCATGCCTCCAGTTTGTTAAAACTGTAAATGTCACTTGCCCAGATTGAGGGGAAGTTAGTAAAGTAGATCTGATGCATTATTTATATTTCAACTTCCTATCACACTTTTGGCTGAAGAGCCCAAGGCTCTAAGAAATTTTCAATAAAGCAAAAATAATAGAAGTTAGTTGGAGGCTGGAGAAGTTAAGACAAGGAGACTGAGAATGAGAGACGTAGAAAAACTTAGAGTAAATACCAACAAATTATTCAGAGCTCTGTTAATTAAAATAGCAGAATACCAAGGGATAGTAATATACTAACATACCAAAATAAAATGGCACAGAATTAGATGTGGTCTCTAATTGTATGTATAGTATTGATTCCAAAAGGGCAGGACATGTCAATGACAGTTTCCTGAAAACAAGAAACTGGAGGTCTCATATGCTCTCCACCCATCCCCAACCATAGACAATGTATTATGTATTCCTCCCCACTATGTTGAAACTTCCTAAATTAAAAAAAGTTAATCTTTAATCTTTCACAATTAATATCCAGATAATCACATTAATTTTCATATTTCTCTGAGCTTTTCATTAAAGATCCTAGCTTTTCTCCTATTATTGAGAGCCACTGATTCTCTTCCTGCAGTATAGGAAGACTGGGCCTGATGCATTCCAAACATTACCAAGGACCATGATGATGGGAAAGAGTATAGAATAGAGAAGTATTTGACTTTCCTTTCAGATTAAAAATCTTTCACAAAAAGAGAACAGTACTGGAGAAATAAGAGCTGAAGAAATAAGAGATATATACTGGTTTATTTAAATAGCTGGGGCTCTGAAAGCAGATGTCCTCACTTCAGGTCATATCTTTATCCTTTCCTAGCTGGGCCACCTTGGGCAAGTCATCTAAGTTGGGCAAGTTATGCTAATCCAAGCTTCAATGTCTTTATCTGTAAAATAGGCATAATCATAGTATCTACCTCATAGAATTGTTGGAAGAATATATTGGCTTATTTTATATAGAGTGCTTTGAATATTGCCTAGCACATAGTAATAGCTTAATAAATAATTATTGCCATTATGTTCGATTATTACAAGCAAATTTTCTCCATTAATTATTCCCTTTCTTTCTTCTATATCAAGCTCTCCTCTGCACTGGCTCCTCTTAGCTTGATTTCCCCAGTGTAAAAATAAGTGTCCCATGAATCATGCTCCCAACTTAATCTACCATTCCATCTTTCTCCTTCCCTTCCTGCCACAACTCATTAAAGCCTGGCCTCCCTAATTCCTCCAAAATGCAATCCATCTTTAAACCTCTGTCATTTGACTCTTACTGCTAGGGTACCACTGAAGTAGCTTTCATTAAACTCACCTATGACCTCTACTCTTAAATGCAGTGAACCCATGCATAGTCTTGCCATTTTTGCCTTTGATAAACTTAAATTCTTCTCCTTGTCATGGAAACCTGTTTGTCTTCAGTCACTTAACTAGTTCTTGCCTCTGTTTGCCACTTAATTATGATCATCTCCCTAAACCGCTACCCTCCGCATCTTTGAGTATAATCCACATTCTTTCCACATGGGAATCTTTTACTCTTTAAGTTATGTCTTGCTAACTTCCAAATTTTCTTCACTAGATGTAACCTATTTCTTGATTTTCAGCTAGCAATTACATTGACATTTTCCAATGGATGCCCCATCAGCACCTCCAGCTCAGCATGTGTTTTCCCATTTCCTGAATCTCTGATTCATCCATTATAATGCTGCCAGATTTAGTATTCATCTTTCAAGCCACTCTTCAAATAGAACCTCCTTTATAGAGTCTTCTAAGAGTTCTGAGTAAAATTTTACCAGTACTCTAATCTTTGGGTCTCTTCCTTATTTCTAGTTATTTTTACCCATATATCAATTTTAACCCACCACAAACTGTAAGCTGTTGAGAGCCCAACATATCAGGGTGAACAAAAAATATGATATTTAATGAATAGTCTGTTGAATTGGATGACTGAACGTAAAGCAAGACATTACCTCTTGAAATAGTAAATGAGATGTAGTGATTACATGATCTGTACAAAAACATATGAGCCTAGTACAATTACAGATGTTGAAGTAGAAGATGCTAATCACCATGCTAAGAACTTCTAAAATGAATATTTGTATATATATTTTATATATAACATATATACATATAATTAAATTTATAAAATGTTAAAGTGTATAAGTAATTACACACATATATATTTAAATATGTGCAATAAATAAAATAAATTTTGCATGGTATTTCTGATATGCCATCACCTGTGCTATTTTTGTGATGATAGGTACCAGAAGGCAACAACCAAAGATGATTCATCCTAGAATAATATTATGTGCTCAAGGGCATTTGAGAAAAAAAAATTATTTTTATATTGTTACATATGAATCAAAAAGCCAGGAAGGACTGAGAAAGTCATCTACTTTATACTTCTGCCTCAGGGTTTAGAGTTTTTACATTCTTTTGAAATGATCAATTAATATTCAGGGAAAAAGAACGCCCATCAATGTCCTGACAATGTGTTTCACAGTGTCCCTAGATTTTTATTGTTTCAATATTTTCATAATTTTCAGTGTGAAATGCTCAAAAGTATCAGGGACACTCACCAAAGCCAGATTAGCTAATTAGATCAAATATCTGTTTCATTTTTAAAAGAAAATACTACCTTTTAACATTTGAAATTATATTTTAAAAGTTTTTATTGGCTATTTTCTGTTGGCTCAATCATGTATTATACTATTAGATCCATTTCACTTCTTACATATCTGTTGGAAATATTGTGATAAATTTTATGTTCAAAATAGAGTCTGGGTTTTGACACTTAAAGACCTTGTCAAATCATATAAACACATATATGTATCTTTACAAAAACTATTTTCTTCTTTTGTATGCATACATTCAGAGATTATAAAAATGTAAGCAGTACATTTGGTTTAAAATACCTATTTTGCAGTTCACCATTAAATTATCATCAAAATGTACTTTTTCTCTCTAAGGTTAAGCAGAAGCATTGCTGCTTAAATCATAATGCCTTGCAATAATCAGTAATTCATAAATTACTTTGTAATTGACACAGAGTACAGTTTCTAGAAAAGGTACGATTCCTGTCTGAGCCTCTTAGAGTTGTTCAAGTGGTAAAGTCATCTGATGGCTGCCTCTAGGACATCGTTTGAATAGAATCAAAAAGTCCTTCCTAGACCAACGTTTCTACAGATTATATGACAACCAGGAATGTCTGCTACAATCGGTCCTTCGGGTTAACGCCTTTGAGTTTCTGGAATAATAGGAAAACTAAGTATTTGCCGAAGAATCAAATGCATTTTTAGACATGCTGAAAGAGAAAAAATGTGGATAACTATCTGCCTCTTTCACAATTAAGAAAAGCAAAATTCTGCAATTCTATTCCAACCAAACTAAAAATGTCAAGTGGTATTTAACAACACGAAGGCACATTTTGGATGGGCTCTGTGAGAGGAGACTGGAAAGAACACTTGAGAATTCAATGCAGTTAAGTTGGGTGCTTCCTAAAATTGTTCTCTAATATCTGGATGAGAAGAAATCAGAAACCATTCATGCATGTTTTAAGGGAAGAAAAAAGAAAATGTGAAAAAGTCTTTCAGCTATAATAAACTCCAAGCAAAAGAAGAGATGTAACCTGAATTTTAAAATAAATCTTTTTGATTTTTCAACTTATTAAAAAGGATATGAAACAGTCTCAACCATATTATATCCCAAAATGTCTGTTAAAGTGTGACCTTTTACTCACCTAGTTTTTCAACAGTTCTAGAATTACAAATTCAGGTTTTGATTTTTCTACATATTTTATATTTAAACACCTCTGGGATGGAGGTAAGAAAATAACCTTTTTTCTAGTACAAGAACACTAATGCCATCTGAAGGCCTAGCCCTTAGTTCTTTCTATGCCTCAAAAATGGAGATAAAGGTATAGAAATGTTATTGATACCATCACAAAAAGAAGAAGAGGAAGAAGAAGAAGAAGTAAGTAATGAGGTAGATAGGAGAACCAGCTCACTATGTAAATTGGTCCTGTTTACGATGAAGGTAAAAGCTGGATTTAATAGCTTCCTCCACAGGTAATACCCCCTCCTCATTCCTAACCTATCTGGGGCATTTCTCTGACTCTCTGGTGTAGTTCCCTCATGTCAGATGTTATAGATGTTACAGTCTACTACAGATGTCAGAGGTTACAGTCTATTTTGGTGACCATGACTCTGCCCAGAGACAATGCTTGTTACTTCTATCAGATGACTGTCCCATCTATCTAAATAGCTACAGAGAGAGGAGATCATCCTGGAGTAGACTTTTTATCAACCCTCTTCCCTTTCTGGATTATTATTATCCCATCTATTTTCCTCGGAAGTAAACCTCTAAAAACCTGACTTCACTTGTGCTCCATACAAAGCCTTTTATGAACCCTAGGATTTTTTTTTTAAATTATTGACAATTCATAGAATTGCATGATATGAATTCCTTATCTTCCTTATATAATTCAAATTATTACCTCTAAAAAAAGACAGAAAAAAACCAGATTATTACCTCTTCATTTATTATTAAGGACAACTTAAAAAACATACAGATCAAAAACAAAAAATCAACAACCAAAACCAAAAACCCTCTTAAATGATTCTTACTCCTTTCAAAAGCTGGATATTTCCCTCATAGTCTACTTCTGTGCAATCACACCTTTGTTCCAGTGAAATCTAAAAGTATCTCAAATAAGAGCTTACTTTTTTTGTGACCTTCACAAAATCAGGAAACTGATTCAGTCAATAAAAATTTTACCGAACACATATTAAGTTCTAGGTGACAGGTGTAGAGTAGTGAAATAAAAGGATAAAAATCACTGCCTTTGTGGGTGTCTGTAGATTTTCCTCTTCCTGATTCCATATCCCTATAGACTATATCTCTGTAAAGGATGATTCCACTTATAATATTTCATTTTTCAAAAATATTTAATGGCTTTCAATTTTTGCCAAATGAAAAATAAAATCTAAGATTCTTACCATTTTCCTAAGTATCCTCACGCTGTTCCCCAAACAAGCCTTGCGTATTAGCACTCCAGAGGCTCCCTCTTCTCCCATGATCTCTACTACAGAGCGATTATTACCAAGTTCAAGTACTTCATGATATCAGAATTAAACTTGTCCCATTTCAGTATGGTCTATCTCATTTGGGGCCTACCTAGAACTTTTTTCATTATTTCTCTTAAGAAATTTATATCATTAATTTCTATAATACAGCTGTTCATATCCTTCTCATCCTAAAGCACTTGTAAACTTTTGAAGGCAGTTAATATGTATTGTTTTATCTTTCAACCATTCTTTACCATTTGGGCTTCTAATAGAGCATGAAATGTAAATAGTTCTCAATAAACTGTAAATGAATTACTCTGTTATTGCTATGTAATATTTGTATTATTCTTTAGGTTTGTTACTTTATGCCATAAAAGGATTTTAGATACAGAGAAAATGTAAGTATGATTTAAGAGAGGAATACACAAAAGCAATGGAATTAAATATCTAGTCCACTAAAAATTATGAAGCCTAATTTCCCTCAGAAAAAGCCCACATCCTAGGGAAAAGGTTGGGACTAAAGGAAACAAAATGAGCTTGTTCATGTCTCAGAGATGCTTCCTGGAGCAATAGTGGAGGGGCTTCCCTGCTGTACACAGGAAAATAAAATAAATGCTTTAGTGACTGAGATTTAGATTTAGTGGCAATTTATGAGATACATCACTTCACATTAGCTACTGCAAATCTCAGGGAACCACATCTTTGGTTCCCTCTGGAACCAGGAGGCAGGCACATTTTATTATTATCCTTGCATCACCTTCATAATAAAGTGATGGGGGTATTTTAAATAATAATTCTGTCATCAGGTTAGGCCATTGGACATTTCAGAGTTGACAAGTGAAAATTGATTTTCAGGCATTATTTGGTAAGGCCACTGCTCCACTTTAGTATGACTCAGTGTCCTAAAAGACACACCCTCAAAGGTTACCTCAAATGCCCGATTTCCCTTCAGAAAATGGGAACTAAATTACGCACACCGAGAATCTGAAGTAATGATTTCTTCCAATTACTGTGCCTCAGTTAGGCACTCAACCACTTGATTTCATTTTATACCTCATTTCAGCACATTCGTTAGTGCTCTAAGGAGGAGACACCCAGATTCCTGGGTTGGTCTGTTAATTCTCCACGTGAATCCCTTTTAGGCTAGAGGTCCAACAACTGCAGTCGCAGAGCATGGTATAAAGTTCTATAAAAATGAGGGCTCAGGAAGTGTTTTTCCAATGATATGATGCTCTGTGCATCTATGAGCAGTGCAAAAATCATAGCAATGCCCGTGAGCACCACATTTGTACTCACCATCTTTTGCCACTATGAATCAGTGTGCTTCTAAGTCCTATGGTAGTTGCTTCATCATATCACTCTAGCTTTCTATTTCA
This sequence comes from Taxidea taxus jeffersonii, assembly GCA_003697995.1. Taxonomy (NCBI): domain Eukaryota; kingdom Metazoa; phylum Chordata; class Mammalia; order Carnivora; family Mustelidae; genus Taxidea; species Taxidea taxus. Next base: position 4,100 of record ML102286.1, on the reverse strand, counting down.
AAAGTAAATAATCTAAGATATAGTTCTCGCAGGTTCAATTTATTTGGGCAAACTCATTCATCTCTCCATATATCCACCCATCTTCCTTATAAGTATTTGTTGAGTGCCTACTATATGCATTGCTTCTTAAACTGGGAACTATGGAAGATCAAATATGTAATGCAGAATTACCTTTCTCCAGGAGAGTAAGATGAAGTTGGATATACATACAAAATAACTTCGACAGAGGTTCAAATAGTACATGTAATTCTGGTAATTGCAGTTACCTAGTTTTGTCAGTGAAAGTTTGATTTTGATCGTTTTAAAATACAGGGTCATTGATTTCTTCAGAATGAGAACAAATTCAACTAAAAATTTTATAACCAGGTCAGCCTCTTTGTTAACAAAGAACGTTAATTTTAGCTAATGCTTGATATGTTGAATATAAAAATGTATTTCAGTATGGTATTAATCTCATGCATGTTCAAATGGAACATTATTTATTGACTCTCTTTAAATGACATTGCTCTCTCAGCTGCCCTACTCAGGGGCCCTAATAACCTGCCACATCCTTTTCAATGGGTCAGATCCTTCCCAGGATCTCTGTGTGGGTGTGTCAGAAGATCCGCCTGCAGTTGAAGAGCTTGGTTGCCTAGCTGAGTATCTGCCCTGAAGCTGAGTATCTTGCTTGAGTTTCTCATTTAGCTAATTGACACTTAGGTCTTATGAATTGAATTGTCCTCCCTTAGATAATTGAAGCAGCAGAGTCTCCTCTTAGATCCTCTTTATTCAAGCATCATTTCTACACTGAAAATTAGATATAAAATAATTCTATCTTTTCTGTTGAAAATTAGAGATATGATCTGTCTAGTAATTATTTAGCCCTCCCCTCTAGTTAATTCTGCTGTCCATTTTCACTAGTGTCTTAGATGACTGTAGCATTCATTATCTTAAAGAGTGATGCTGATGTATCTCCATATCTGAGGAGGCAGAGTTGTCAACTAAGCTTAGGTAGATGACATTTGGACCTTCTTATTACTATTTTAAGCCTCAGATTGTATATAAAGAATATAATAATGTATTTAATAAATATAAAGCTCTAAGTTCTAATTATTCTTAAGCCTGAACTTTTCCTCTGTAAAGGAAGAATAATAATAGAATGTTTATGATAATTGAATGAGATAAGAGTATAAACTACTTGGCAAATGTAGTATGTAGTAAGTGCTCCATAAATTGTAGCAATGATGATAATAGTCTACGTAGGTTTAAAATATGTAAGTCAACATTAACTTCATATATCCATATCCACGACATGCAGCTTTAATGAGTGCCACACCTGCTCATCTTTCATCTCCATTTTTTAAAACAGGGGTCAGAAAATATTTTCTATAAAGAGCCACATAGTAATTATATTTTCATGAAACATACTGTCTCTGTTGCAACCACTGTGCTATAGCATGAAGGCAGCCATAAACAATATGTAAATGATGGGTATGCCTATATTCCAATGGCATTTTGTTTACAAAAAGAGTCAGTGGGCTGGATTTGGCAAGAGAGCTCTATATAGTTCCTTGACAGCCATGGACTGAATATTTGTGCAATCTACATATTCAAATGTTGAAGTCTAATTCGCATTGTAATAGCATTTGGAACTGGGGCCTTTGGAAGGTGATTAGAAAATGATAGTGGAGCTTTCATAAATGGACTTAGTGCCCTTATAAAAGAGACTCCATATAATACCAAAAACATGATCCATTAAACAAATAATTGCTAAGATGGACTTCATTAAAATTAATAAAACTTCTGCTGTGTGAAAGACAAAGTGAAGAGAATGAGAAGATAACATGAACTGGGAGAAAATACTTGTAAAAGATCCATCTAATAAAGGACTATTATCTAAAACACACAAAGAACTCTTAAAACTGACCAAAAAAAGGGATGATCCAATTAAAAATAATAGGTCAAACACCTGAACAGAAAACTTACCAAATAAGGTATACAGATGGCAAATAAGCATAGGAAAAAATGTCCCATCATTTTTGATACCTCATCAAGGAAATGTAAATTAAAACAACAATGAAATACCACTATACACCTACTAGAATGGCCAAAATCTGGAACACTGACAACACCAAATGGAACCCAGGATACGGAACACACTCGTATGTTGCTGGTACAAATTCAAAATGGTACAATCACTTTGCAAGACAGTTTGGCAGCTTCTTACAAAACTAAAAATACTCTTACCATATGATCTAGCAATTGTGCCCCTTGGTAATTACCCAAAGGAGTTGGAAACTTATGTCTATACAAAAACCTGCACATGGATGTTTATAGCAACTTTATTCATAATTGCCAAAACTTGGAGGCAACAAAGATGTTCTTCAGTGGGTGAATGGATAAATAAACCATGGTACATCCAAACAAGGGACTATTATTCTGTTCTAAAAAGAAATGAGCTATTCGAGGCATGAAAAGACATGGAGGAAACTTAAGAACATATTACTAAGTAAACAAAACTGGTCTGGAAGGGCTATCTACTATATGATTGTAACTATAGCAATGCTGGAAAAGGCAAAACTAAGGAAACAATATAAAGATCAGTGATTTTGCCACGAGTAAAGGGAGGGTGGAGGAATGAATTAGCAGAGAGTAGGGAATCTTTAGAGCATGGTAAATACTCTTATGTAATATTATAATAATGGCTGTATGTCATTATATATTTGTCTAAACCCAGAGAATGTGAAAACCAAAAGTGAATTCCAAGGTAAACTATGGAATTTGGGTGATATGTCAATGTCAGTTCATTCTTGGTAACAAGTATACCACTCTGGAAAATGATATTATTAACAGGCTTGGTTATGCGCATGTTGGGGTATGGGGTATATAAGAAATCTCTGTACCTTTCCCTTAATCTTGTTTGAAATTTATAAGGCTCAAAAAATAAATTACTTAAGTATATTTTGAAAAAGAGACCCAGGAGAGTTCTTTCACTTTCTTTCTGCCCTGCGATGGCATCGCAAATAGGTAACCGTTTTTGAACCACTGGTTCTCACTAGATACAGAATCTGCTGGTACCTGGATCATGAATTTCCTGTCCTCCAGAACTGTGAGAAATAAATGCTTGGTGTTTAAGCAACCCAGTCTATGTTATTTTTGTTATAGCAGCCCAAGTGGACTGACATCCATCCTGTTCTAAATCATTGACAGTTTTTCACAAATTTATTTCCAATTCACATATCTCCAACATAATGTTCCTAAATCCAACTGGTAAAATGATAAATGCCTGTCCATGATGGAGTTTTAGAAAAGAAATGAGAGCATGTAATGATTTTTTTCAAAAGACAAGTAAAGATTGAGTTGAAGAGATTTCCTTTATTCTGTCTGTCCTTTCTTCTTTTTGGTGTTGAAACATTTAACTGAGGAATTGATGGGGTTAGATGGTGCAAATTAATTTTTAATGATTTTATTTTATCACAATAATAGAAATCGCATGGCTAATAGAGGTAGTGCAAAATTATTACTTCTGAAAGGAAATACTTTATTATTAGAATGTAGAGGGGTGCCTGGTGGCTCAGTCAGTTAAGCATTTGTCTTCAGCTCAAGTCATGATTTCAGAGTACTGGGATCTAGTCCTGCATCCCTGCATCAGGGTCCCTGCTCAGTGGGGAGCCTGTTTCTCCCTTTCCCTTTGTCTCTTCCACCACAATTGCATGTGCGGGCTCTCTCTCTCCTCTCAAATAAGTAAATAAAATCTAAAAGAGAAGAATGAAGAACTATATTTATAAAGTGACTAGGAATTTTAAGGACTTTTAGTCCAATCTTAACCCGTGCATGAATTGCCATTCTAGCATATCTCATAGATTCCAAATAAATGAGACGAACACTTCTAATCTCACTACCTCAATGAAAGCTTCTTGTATTTTACAGCTGTAATAGAAAATATTCTTTTTTATATAAAAGTAAAAATGACTCTTTTTTCCTGTAACTTCCAAAACATAGATGTTCCTTATTTACCCTACAGGATCACACATAAACAGTTAAAAGTCTTATCCATATAATATCTTTTGATATTTGAAAACAGTTCTCATCCACAAAGTAAAATAGAACAAAATCCAAAA
>ML102285.1:19225-35328 GCA_003697995.1 Taxidea taxus jeffersonii | reverse complement strand
CCCAGGGGGAAAAGAGTGCTTTATGGAATCCTGATCAGAGTGGATCCTCGAGTCTGGATCCTGGCACACAGAGGGACACAAGTGGCTGGGACTGAAAATCCTCCATTGAACTGCAGCAGATCAATGATCTGGGACACAGGAGCCAGGACAGGGAGGGGCTACAGGGGACACTCCACACAGAGCACTTCTCAGCCGGAGAAGCTCCCCAGCTCTGGAGGGGAGGACGCAATGTCCTTACCATTGTGCTGTTTCAGCACAAGAACCAGGCCTGCAGGAAACAAAGGATGGAATCACACTCAAATTCCCATGCTCCCCCAGAGTGACATGCCCCAGCCCCCCTCTGGTCCTCCAGGACACCCACAAACTGGGGCCCATAGCCAGACACACACATGGAGACATGCTGTGTTCACTTCCTTCCTCTTCTCTAAATTGAGCCAGTGTTGCCAGATCTATCAAAGCTCCTATTCACCCCAACAAATACCACATCGATTCACACATGCTGATTAGCATGGGGACAACGATGACTTAGAAGTCCCAGCAAAATCTCTAGGCCAGTGATTTCCCCCCGCTGGCTGTGTATAAAACGTAGTAATATTCTGGCTCATCCCATAGAGATTCTGATATCACTGGTCCGATGTGGAACGGGGCGTAAAGATATTTAATGGGTAGCTGGATTGGAGAACCACTGCTCAGATCACTCCTACCTGGGCCCTTCTGGCCCTTTGCTATGTCCCGTCCCACCTCCATCTAATCCAGCCCCAAGCCCCTGGCTGCTTCTCAGGCACTCGAGAGGTGACCAACATAGGAAGCCTGGTATCCCCTGGACTGAGTAACATTGTGGGGGCTGGGATCTACCACACTCACCAATCCACAGCAATAGTCTGCCCATCTCAGAGGTCTGAGAGCTGCGAGGTTAGGGCTCAAGCCCCTTTATAGGAGCTCTGGGACAGTGCTGGCATAGCCCAGCTACACACACACACACAAAACCAGGGGCAGTGATTAATGGGCTGTTGCCCAAGTCACAGTGACCCCAGCACTTCCCATCCTCCCTCTCCAGCTGAGCTGTAGCTCTGAGCCAGCAAAGTGATAGCTCAGTCTGACACTGGCATGCAGTGGGTGTCCGCCAAGGCAATGGCGAGGGCAGGGCAGTGCTCAGCCCTGTTCCTGGGATTTGCCCCCCAGGGATTGAGTATGAGGACTAAACACTGTATGGAAGCAGTAATCCCAGTGTTATCAGGTTATTGGTTAGGGTAGCAATGTAATACAAAGTTGAAAAATACCAGCTTTGGACCTAGGCAGGCCAAGGTTTGAATCTCAATGTCATCTGTTAGAAGTTTTATAATCGTGGGTGCTATTTCGATCTTTGAGCTTCAGCTTCCACACTTGTAAAATGGAAGTAATAGCCTATACTCACCTCATAAGGTTTTATAGGAATTAAAAAGATAATGTATGAAAAACTGTTAGTTCAGGACTTTGCATGTAATAAGGGCTCAGTGAATGGTAGCTGTCACTAAGGATGCTGAAATAGTTGCCCCCCCCGCCCAGAGTGAGGTTCTCAAACTCACACGCTGACACCCGCCAGGCAGGTGACACAAATGGGTGAAATGGACACAATATAATAGCCCCTCTCCACTTTATTAGAACAACAAGAGTTCAAGCCCAATGATACACAGGAATTACCATGAAGTCTCTTGGTCAGGAGACAACAGAGACTGGTATGAACAGGGATAGCACTCCAAGTAGCCACTAATGGTGGCCATGTAGTGAAATAGATCCCATGTTGAAAGATCCCTCAATTTCTTTCTTCCTTCCTTCTTTTTTCATAGAGACAGAGAGAGCGTGCACAATCAGGGGGAGTGGCAGGCAGAGGGAGAAGGAGGTTCCCTCTGACCGAGGAGCCCAATGTGGAACTTGATCCCAGGACTCTGGGATCATGACCTGAGCCCAAGGCAGACGTTTTATTGAGTTACCCAGGCATCCTGACCTCTCAATTTCTTAAGAAAAGACAAAATCTGAATCTTTGTGTGAGTGAACAATGTTTGATCCAGTATACGAGCCAGTGCTGAGAATGAGTTATGAAAGGAACATAAGGGGGACACCTGGGTGGCTCAGTTGGTTAAGCAGCTGCCTTCGGCTCAGGTCATGATCCCAGCATCCTGGGATCGAGTCCCACATCGGGCTCCTTGCTTGGCAGGGAGCCTGCTCCTCCCTCTGCCTCTGCCTGCCACTCTGTCTGCCTTTGCTCGCTCTCTCTCTCTCTCTCTCACAAATAAATAAATAAAATCTTTAAAAAAAAAAAAAAGGAACATAAGGAATATAATTCTGGATACCTGAGAATGAATGTTTAAAAATACAACAATATGAGAGATAAACAAAATAGATCTGTAGCCAGATGCTTTTATGATATATCAGTCTTCTCTTCCTGCTACAGAGGATCTCAGATCATGTGTAGGTCCCATATGTCGGGGTCTGAAGCTCAATCGTGGAGGACCAGGTTGGATACCCATCTTCTCAGAAACCAATAGTTCACCTGGTCCACATGTCACTGAGGTACTAACCAGATGCCAATATAATAAATGACACAGGGTCCTACTTCCCTTCCTCTCTCTGCCTGCCTCTCTACTTGTAATCTCTGTCAAATAAATAAAATCTTTTTTAAAAATGACACAGGGAAATACAAGTACTAGTCATTGAATTTGAATCCCATCCAGTATGAAGAAGTCAGAATCTTAAATCTTGAATCAGAAAATTGCTTGGATATCATGGAACAAAACATTAAATAGTATAGAATGTTTAGGCAACAGGTATTTCCATAAACTCTAGGCAAGCCTGATGGAATAACCCACCTTAAAGAGACTGTGTCTCCATTTGTTCATCCATCCTTGTCTTCCTTTAAATATTCAGCAAATATTCATTGAACATGCGCCAGGCCCTGCTAGGCACTCTGGGTACAATGGTGAGCCAGACACAGTTTCTGCTTTCATGGAGCTTCTAGTCTAGTGAACAGACTGATCACACCCCCAAGAGCTAGTGTAGGTCTCCCTCTTGAAGAAGTATTTGTCTCTCCCATCTCTCTTGGATAGGGGTAATGGGGAAAACCTGAGTTTTGTTGCTAAACACACTTGAGATCCAGTTCTTACCCTGCACCATCACTGGGGCCACCTGCATGCCCAATGCCACACTCCATTCCTTGGGCTGAGAGTGACCTGAATCAGGAGATAATTAAGCTTCCTGAGAGCAACACTGGATCAGGCCAGGCAACAACTTGAACCACTGGTTACGTTACCACTGGTGTGGTTTCTAACATTGATGACCATGCTCTTCCTTCCCAATTCCTAGCCTGAGTCACCTAATTCTTGTTAAGAGGTTTGTGTATTCATTTCACTTTCTATTCTGTAAACTATAGACACTACAGTTGTTCCACAGGCTGGGTGCTGACTCAAGTCTTGCCAGGCACGTGGGGCCCTTACTGGTTATCTTTTAAGACCCCCCTTGAAGTGAATGACTGCCTCTCTCTACTTCTAAGCCTCCCCTCAGGCCCCTTCTGTCCCCCAGATTCCATAGCACTTAGATTTCCCACTAGGTTTGTGCCCTTCCATCCTTACTCCTGCCAGAAGCACTTGTTCTGAATGCTATCTCCTGGACAGAGCTAAATTTGCCCACCAGTCTGGACCATCTTCATCTGCACCTAGGTCAGTCCTCTGGGATCCTGTTCTGCTGCAGTGGGTAAGGCTGGATCTCAGACCTAACCGTTCCATGCCTTAGGATGACCGAAAATGAAAAGAACACTGCAGTTAAACAATGGATGCCCAGGAGTGACCTCTGCTTCATTCAGCGATGACCATGCCAAGGATGGTAACGGAACTCCATGTGTATAGCAAATGATGAATAGTAAATACTGATGAGGGCTATGTTCAAAGTCACTGCACCATGTCACTCTGTCTGTTCTCAAAAAATACCACCATTGTTAAATATTTTACACACCCACCCGGATACTTGAAAATACTCCTCCTTAGGGCTTAGCCCGTTCTCATGAGGGAGAAGACATTTACTAATGTCTTTTAGTTGGCTTACAGAACATCGCCTCCCGTATTTCACAACACTCAACTAGATGAAAGCAAGATCATGGAGCTGAAACACCCTGCTTTTAACAGAGCATTTGGCCAAATCTTTTGTGATACTCATGTGGATAAATTGGACAAGCATAACTTGAATAAAATCAATTGGTTGAATCTAAGGGCCCAAAGAGTGTTGACTAGATTGGTGCAAACTTGAAAGATCTTTACCATTTTACATCTTTAAAATGAATGGTACAGTGTTGCCTGGCTGGCTCAGTTGGTAGTGTGTGCAACTCTTGACCTCAGGGTTATGAATCTCAGCCCGTGTGGTAGGTTTATTTAAAAAAAAAAAGTGGGATAGAGCAATGTTTTCCAATGTGGTATGAGATGATTTTTGGTTCTGTGTAGGGATTTTTAACATTAACGCATATTAAAAAGTGTGTATTTTCCCCACATCCCTAATTTCATAGACACTGTTTAAAAACTGAGGCAATTCAAAGTATTTTAATAAATAAAGATAGTACTATTGGGATGATTTTGCTGCTCTAATGTGATGGAGAATCAGCAAGTAATGTTTATATGGCTATTAAAGAACTGGCCTCCTGATGTCCTGTGGGGCAAGAGACACCGTGGGAATCAGAGCAGTGTCTGGTGCCACCTGAAAGCACACCGAGCTTCCCTCAGCATTTGACTCCTGGTGCCACCCGAAAGGTGAGCCTCTAACTGCGGTGACTGCAGGTCAGCACTGGACAACAGTGGGTCAGGATGATGGGTTTCAGAATAAGAACAATGAAGATGGGGAAATGGATTGACTCCAGGATTAGACCTCTGAACCAGTGAAATTTAATGCAATATAAATGTCTGTAGGTTTAAGCCAAGGAAAACGAGCCCATTCCCGTCACCGGTTGAATCCATGCTCACACTACTGAAACTCTCCCCTCGTCCAGGACTTACTGAACCACATGGGCTATCACATCTCATTGGGGAGTCACTTTCTATTTTAAACCACCTGTTTTGCTCCCTGTAACATAAATATTCGACCCAAACTGGGACAGTCACTCCTACCTGGGATGGTGATTTTGATCAGATTTGCAAATGTCTTGGTGGCAATCATTAATAGATGTGATTACTCTCATCCACACAGGCATGAATCCAAACCAACTTTCTTTTACAGTAAGATAATGTGGTTTTTCAAAAACTGGGGTTTCCTTCTTTGCTGTCATTTTAACCACCTTGAAACAGACATTTCCTTGGGTTCTCATCTCCACGGCTTTCCTCTCCACCATTCCTGAGTTCAGGAGGAAACGGGCTAGGCAACTTTAGTTCCTACCACCTCACCCCTCCTTTCTCTAAGCCATCACAACTTTTTGTCAAGTTTATCTCTGGGAAGAACTTAAGTGTTTCCACCCACCCACCCTACCACCTTCCAAGAAGTTATGGTCAGGAGCAGTGAAGGCTTTCTTCCCATCTTACCCCAAACCCAGTAATCACATGACTACAAATTCCAGTATTTTTACTCAGGATTATTGTGATGACAGACCTCACATTTGGCAAGGGTGAAGCAAGGAAGTTTTACTTACAAATATTTTGTCCATATTCCCCTTCAAACTGGCCCAGTTTCAGGTGATTTTAGCTGAGCTAAACTCACAAAGCACCAAAGCACATAATGGATTGTTATTTAGTTTCATAATCAGTAGTTGACCATGACTTCTGGCGGTAACTAGTCCACCAACCCAAGCAACCCAATATTTAAGTCCGAAGTAGCTACTCTAAGGGGCTAGGGAAGCACACACACAAATACTGGGCTCTGACTAATACCTGGATGACTCCCACAAGAGGTATGTCTAACTACACATAATACACGCTTCAAAAGATAGGCCAACAAAGCCTCAGCTTTTTATTTCACCAACTAGTATTTCTGATTCTCTGATGCTGTACTTTAAAATCTTCAGAGTCCCCAGAAACAGCATTCAGACTTCCTATATCCAGAGAAAAGGGTCTAGAAGCCAGGAGAGGTCAGGCCCCAAGCTGTTTTCCAGTGAGAAACATGGTAGACCTTTCTCTGCAAGTATGTCAGTTTTTAACTTAACTGAAATGCCTTTACACTCTCCACCATCCCCCAACCTTTTCCCACGGGATCTATGACAGGAAAACACTCATCTTTCACATATACAATTCCATGGGATGGAGGGGGGTGGCAGGAACATTATACAGGCAACAGCCAAAATTTTATTCAGCCAGAAAATGGACTTTTGACTCAGTTTAATGGCAAAGAGATGTGCAAAACCACGATGAGTGTCCTGGCTTTTCCTCGAGGTGAGCTGGATGGGATTTTTGTGAATGGAAGCATTGCCGTTAAGAAAGGCATATTAAGTTCTATAAAAAATAAGGTTGCTCCTATCTCCATGAGTAGTATATAAGCTGCTTCCAAGAATCCAGGGATGCTCACATCCCACACCTCATCCAGTCATGGCCAATTCTTCATGCACAGCTACATAGGAAGCATAAAACCCTTTTGTGAACTTTTTTTTTTTTTTGGTGGAGGGAGGGCTTGGGAAAGATGTAAGATGGGTTTTTTTAAATTCCCTCCCACTACCAAAAACAATGTCTCTACACACACACTCAGACACACATACATATCCAATTTTAAGAAAGTTTTTCTTCCCTATGACTACAGGATCCCAGCATCCAGCTTCCCTCAGAGTGAGAGACAAAGCCTATTAATTGCCCAGATCTGCTGTACCAACATACTGTATAAGGCTCCTGTGTGGTCTCACAGGCAGAGAGGGCAGGGGCAGATGGAGTGGATACTCAGGGGGATTTGCTTTTTGTCTTAAATCCACTCTACTCGGCAACACTCTTAGGTCCAAGGGCTGGGAGAGGCTCTGTAGGCAGGATGTGGTGGAGGACCTGATGGTCCCAGCCCACTGTGGTAAGGAGGGAGTGATTGAGTGGGGACCAAGTAGCATCTCTCACAAAGTCTCTGTGGGCTCGGCTTCTAAACCTAGAAAAGAAAAAAGGAAAGTTTGGGCATGATGAGAGGCAAGAGGAAAAAGAAGACTTGCTTAAGAGAGAATCCAACACAACCAGGGCACCTTTCTGGATGTGTGACACAAACTTCACCGTATGTGTGGCCTTGTCACCACAACAGTAATGTAGTTATCCACAGAGAACTTCATCAATTATTTAATCCAGTGCCCTCATTCCATAAAGAAATGGTGGCTAAAGCAAGGAGAGAAATACGGGCCGGGATCAGAGAGCAAATCATGGCTCTCTTGGTGAGAAGGAAGTATTAATTCCGGGACTGGGTTTGCTGCCTTTCACCCCACAGCATGTCACATATCACGTATGTGTTCTTTATATGAAAAGGGTAGACTGTCCCTTTCTGGAGATGGCTAGATCACCAGACTTGGAAATCCCACCTACCACCACACCCCTCCTTTATCCGGGACAGAGCTGGCTGTGAGTCAGCTGCAGGAACAGGGAGATAGTGTCCCCACACTCCCACCACCGGGTCCCCTTGAGTGAGACCGTACACTTTGATGAAAGAAGAAAGGACCCAGCCACCCACAGCTCTTCTCCCCGATTCCTGACCGCAGGATCCCACTTCACACTTACACCTCAGAAAGGCCTGAGTCCAGCACGGCAAGTGAGCAGTCCTCACTGACAGAGGCCAGGAAGGGGGTGCTAGGAGAGCAAGGGGAGGGTTATGACCAGTAAAGCCATGGTCCCAAGGTGAATCCTGCCTGGCCTAGCCCCCACCTCCCACCCAAAAGTGACCCAGAGGAGGTGGCCCAATCCCCACCCTGGGTTAAGGTCTGGCTACCACTCAAGTCCACATTACAAGTTCCAGGGAAAGAGGAGGGAAATGGAGTAAGCCAGGGTGGACAATCATCCTGGTGGCCAACTACCCCATCTGGTCCCTCCCTGCAGCTTTAGCAAGAACCCAGAAACTTTCCCAACCACACGGTCTCAGAAGCACACAATATTAACCATTCTGGGTGTTGAGCAGGAATAGGATCTTATTTTAGCCCTGTGCGGGCAGAAACCAAACTACCCAAAAAAGGACTATGGTCTTCAGAGATCATCAGCTTCTGAAACCTCAGCCAGAGCACCATATGCTTTAAGGAATGACCTAATCAGCTGATGCTCTGCAAACATAAGCATGTCCCAGCACTGTCCCATTCATACCCATCATGCCCTTGGGGACAAAGGACAGTACCTGTGTGGGGAGAACACCAACCCAGTGACACACTGGGAGTGCACAGCTGAGCTGAGGGCACACCTTGCACTCTTGGAGTCTACAAGGGAGACGGTCCCACTCTCATCACCTAGAGAAAAGAGGAAGCCCATCACTGTGGATAAGAACATGGGCCCTAGAGTCAGCCAGACCTGGATCTGAATGCTAGCTCCTGAACCTTACACGAGCTAACCACTCTGGGCATCAGTTTCTTCTTTTGTTAAATAGGGTAATTAGTCACTGGTGATTGTGAAAATTAATGAACAAGGTAGTTATTATTTTAACCACAAACTATGTCATCAAATGTACAGCCTCGCCACTATGAGAGCACAGGAGTTATCCCTACTCTCCAACAGAATGCCCTATTTGGCAATCCACTTGTTTTGTGGTCCACTAACTTCTGGCCATACCCAGAATACGGGAGCTGGAGCACACAATCAGGAATCAAATCTAAAAAGTCATCATGTTTTCTCAAGCCAAACTAAACCCACTCTTGGATCATCCCACCCTTCCCACTGGCATAATTCACATAATGCTCAAGCATGCTGCTGAGACCGAGCAGCTAGGGCCTCATGTATTATAGGGTCAGCGTGCTCTCATCCTCCCTCTTCCCAGAGTCAAATGCTATGGGACAGGCTGCCTTACCAAAGACAAAGACTTCACTCTGCTGAGGATGCCAAGCCAGGGAGGTAGGAAGGTAGCCAGAGGCAGTACAGCCTGCATCGAGAGAAGAGGGATCTGAAACTCAGTGCCCAGCTCTGTGAAGGAGTTTCTCCTACAAAGCCACTCCAAATCCCAGAAGTACCTTTATTCACCTTCCCAAACCCTGCTAAGGCAGCTATGTCCTTGCCCTTGACCCTCACACCCTCATTTATCCTTTGGCCCCCTGCCCTTTCTGGACACAAGTCACACGCAGGTTTCAGGCATAAAGCATGATGGCAACATTTCTGGCCCCTTTACCCACCCATACCAGAAATGTAAAGTCAATCAGTCACCCACAAACCAACCCTTCCTCTTGATACCCACTGCACAAAATGGAATCAACAGAGCCTCAGTGGGGAAAGAAGTGATTATGTCCCATATGTCACACTGACTGAGCATCTGGTGACTTTGCCTCTGTCTCTGGCCAAGGAAGCCTCTTCCAGATGGGTTCCTAGGACCACCCTCCCACCACTGGCTCTCAGACTCACCCATCTGTGATGCTGGCTTGGGACAACGGGTATCCCAGAGTAAAATTCTGTTGTCCTAGAAGAAGGAGGAACAGAAGAAGAGATTCATAATCCAAAAAGCAGCTGCTGGCCAAGTCTCCACACTAGACTTGTGGCCAGAGGGTTCAAATGTGGTCAGAAAGTAAGGAGGGAAGGAAAGGCTGTATCTCACCTCACTGCATGAAAGGAACATGGAATCCTTGTGGGGGGAGGCTGCAACACAGGTGACCTGCCCGGAGTGAGCTGTGAAGGAGAGAGGAAGGGAGGTATGACAGAGCAGAAGCTGGAGGCATTACTACCACACAGCCCAGATACTACCCAGGGAGGTGTGAGAAAAGGGCCTTATCTCATGATGCAATTTAAACAAATTTTTGTGATTTTGGATTAGACAAAACCTAAAAGAAGATGTTGATGGAGTTCTAAAACCTACAAAGGACTGGAGAAGAAAATGAATTAGTAAAGAAAAGGAAAGAAAAGTTAGGGGCTAAGCAAGAAGAGTGAAGGGATTTACATCCCAGAGCAGCAATTCTCATACAATAGTAACCACACACCTCCAAATAACATAAGACACTTTCAAAGGAGGTCTGCACACTGAAATATTTGCTAAAATTGACTGAGAAGCTGCCAGGGTCTGCCAGTGCCCCTTTCCTGCCTCCATTTTCACATCCCCCTTCTCCCAGTTGTAGAAGGGATGAACACCTCTCACCCACCCCACATCGTACCCTGGTACAATGCCCATGTGTCAAAACCCTAAGGTATTAAACCAAAGAGACTTTTCTTTTTTCTTTTTTAATTATTTATTTGTCAGAGAGAGAGAGAGAGAGGGAGCGAGAGTGAGCACAGGCAGACAGAGTGGCAGGCAGAGGCAGAGGGAAAAGCAGGCCCCCTGCCGAGCAAGGGGCCTGATGTGGGACTCCAAAGGCAGCTGCTTAACCAACTGAGCCACCCAGGCGTCCCAAAGAGACTTTCCCCTAAGAGCCAAAGAGCAAAAGAAAGAGTATCCGGGTAAAATTCAGTGCAGGCACTGGCCTTGCTTCATCCTACCACAAACCACAACACACCACAAATCCTAGAGTGATTCTGGGGCTTATCTCTGTTTCTGTCTAACAATGAAAATTTTGAAAAACCATGGCAGATGGTTGTCATAAGGACACATCTGGCAGGCTGAACTGAACTTAAAAATGAAATGAGACTTTTTCTAATAGAAAGTTAGATCTAACTCAGCCAGTTGGCCTAACAATGCAGGTTGGTTTTTAGCCAATTAGGTTATTTGGTAGACATTTTGCAGAGATTGAAGGGGCCTAATCTGCTAACCCAGTGCACAATAATGATATGGCCAGAAAGTACTTCCCTTGCAACTACTTAAACTTAAATTAGATGCCAATTAAAAAATGTGTGAGAGGATAGTGTTTTGAAAGATTTTCAGGATGCCTACATGGTAAAACTTTGAAGATCACTGTTATTTGTTATTTTTTTTTTAATCTTTTTTTTTTTTTTTAAGATTTTATTTATTTGTCAGATAGAGAGCACAGGAGCGAGCACAGGCAGACAGAGTGGCAGGCAGAGGCAAAGGGAGAAGCAGGCTCACGGCTGAGCAAGGAGCCCGATGTGGGACTCGATCCCAGGACGCTGGGATCATGACCTGAGCCGAAGGCAGCTGCTTAACCAACTGAGCCACCCAGGTGTCCCACTGTTATTTGTTATTACAGGCTGTGGAAACCACGTACTTTAAAGGTAGTTAGCCAGACTACCTGAGATAGTCGGAGACAGGAGGATGTACTCAAACCACCTCTCACAGTTCTTTCCTAGCCCTAGCATCCATGGAAAGCCAACACAATGAAAAGGAATTGATGGCTCACTTGAAAGCAAAGCTCAGAGATAACACCATGGTAGGGGGGATACAAAAGATAGAATAAGTGGTTCCTCTGTCCTCAAGGGATCTGTAATTCAGTGGTGGGGGGGGGAATAAGACAGAACTACAAAGAATTAATGAAAAAAGACGAATGGAGGAAGTGCTGAAAAAGTTAGGGCAGAGCAGGAAAAATCCCTCATTGGCCTAAGAAACAAAAGGCATGTGTATTAGATGCTGGGTTGGCATTTTAACATTGTTTGACCATTTACAAGTCTTGGACCCTAAAGGTCCAAGATCTTTAGGAGTTTGTGATTTTTGCTTTGGCACATATGTGAACCATACACTTTGCAGTTAGAATTGGCAGGGAATGGCGCTTAGGCCTTGAGGGAACCAGGTGATCATCCATCATCTACATCTCTTGGCCACATATACATCAATGCTCCAAGTATTATCTTCATGAAGAATGACTCCCTGAATAAAGTCAGCGGATACCGCTATTAATGAAATTGAGTTTAAAAAAAAAAAAAAGCAACATTAATAGAAATTGATAGCTCTCGCCAGAAAAATAGTAATTTTATGGAGATGAATATTCAAAAGTTCAAGATTCACAAGTCTCAGGGTTTATTCTTGGAAAATGTCAAGGACCTCCTGTGTTCGGGTTCAATTAGAGCAGTATGTTTGAAACGGGGAGTGACATAAGGGCTTGAATGCCATGACAAGAAAATGAGATATTAACCCACAAGCCACACGAACCACGAAAGATGAGGGACTGCAGATGGAGAGAGGAGGTGAGTGCCACCATCTGTGCAAAGTAAAACCTGAAAGCAAAAAGGAGCATCAGAAATGGAAAGGAAAATCACTGACCAAGTGGAGAAAGACTCCAAAGGACTCGGGGACCCACTGATCATGAGGAAGCAGCAGGGGCGGCAGAGGACTGAAAGCTGGAGTCTCATGTGGCCAAGAAGATGGTGAAGTCATTACCAGAAATAGGGAAATTGAAAAGGCAACGGATAGATATTGGGGTCTGACTATAGTTTTGAAAGAAAACTATCAGGCAGAAGGGCAAGGAACTGTTTTCCCTGATATCTAAAGTTCAAAGAGCCCAAGGGGAAAATAAAAACAAAACAGCTAAGGCCAGGACTAAAAAGAATATGCACTCACCCCGGTATGAACTCAGTACCATCTGCTGGGCAAGGTCCCAAACCTTGATGCTAAGAAGCAAAAGGAAAGAGATTCTTAATTTTGACCTGGAGTATCTACATAAAAACATCTGTTCAAACAAGAACTTCCTTTAACTGACATGTCCTATGTCATTGCCTACTGGGCTTCTGTTAAGCCCTATTCACAATGGATTGTTGTATCTCTAGAAATGTTGTAGGTATGTCATAATGAATCACTGTGTTCTTACAGCACACCCAAAACATCTCAATGAGTCTAACAGGAGAGTAAAGACACCCAAAAGAGGTCTAAGATACAGAAGCAACGAGCAGAAGGACCCACCAGAAGTCTTTGCTACCGCTGACAGCTTGTGTGCCAGAGCTCAGAACACTGACTGTAGACACAATGTCATCATGTTCATACTTGCAGAACTTGCTGACAATGAGTGTCTCGTTCTCATCCAGCTCCCACAATTCAACAGCACCTGTTGGGAATGGGGAGAAGGTTGAGGAAAATGAGTGTGGATTACACTAATACAGCAAGTCACCTCTAGGATTCAAGTGAGTCCACCGTCACTAAACTAACAAAGTAACCTATTACTACACAAGCAAAACCCATTATTACTAGAGGAATTAGCTTATTTCCAAGCCATTTGGCTTTACGCTGGCATTACTGTTTTTTTAATAATAGTCGAAAATTAAGCAGGGAAAGCTTCTAGGAAGACAAGGAAAGATGGAATGGCTGGCAAAATCCATTATCTGGCTTCTTTGAGAAAACACTGGAAAGTAAGTCCCAAGAGACAAGGATAAAGTCTCAACAATCTGTGTAGTGTATGGTCTGGTGTGGTTAAATCTTTCCAATTGCTTGGACATCAGTATTTGTTGAACAATTTGAATAAATGCCTTGTAGCTTCTTTACAAATGTTGTGAATAACTGAGTGTCTTGCACAGTGACAGGTTAAGTACAGAGAACCCTCCAAAAGTTGTCTTAAGTAGGTAGTGCTCAAGCTCCACTGTCAGAGAGGTTCAGTCTTTAATGTCCCACTTATCCTTCCATGCAATGCCTGCCAATGTCCAAATACTGATTTTTTTTTTAACTCCAAAGACTCCATTGCTGAACCTGACTTTCAGAACAAACAAAGCAGAACGAAGACATTTAAAAAGAAAAAAATGGGAGGCAATGGAAAGAAACAGCACAGACTGACCTAAGCATCATCTTTAAGATTAAGATTATCCTTGGTCTGGGTTGAGGGGGTGATACTGGGAAGGTTATAGGGAAGAAAAATGGTTCCAATTCACTTCCTAATTTTGTTAGAAATTCCCATGAGGCAATTTGGAATCTTGGAAACGTTATTTTGCCGCTACACAAGAGCTCTCCTTCGGGCCAACAACCTCAAGCTCCCCCAAGCACTGAGTATGGGAAATTAAAGACTGAACCCAGTTCGATCTGTAACCCATCGTCCATTCCACCTGTGGGGTTGTGGAGAAAGTGACTCACCTGAATCGGAAGCCACTAGGATACCTCTGTCCCCAACCCAAGTGAGGTCAGCCACTCCGGCCTCCGTCTGGACTCCAGCGGAGCAGAAGCCTTCGTTGGGGGCGGCACAAGGGTCCTTAAACAGCCAGAGGGAGCCAGCCCAGCAGCGGCCACTCAGGCTGGAGGCCCCGAGCAGAAGCGCCCCATCTAAACCAAGTACAAGCTGTCAGCGCGGGAGGAGTGAAAGGGCTCATCTCCATGGTGACCGCACAGACCAGCAAGCGGGCCGAGTCTGGATCTGAGCTCAGGAACCCGGGGCAAGGGTGGGGACTAACTAAGAGACACCCGGCAGGGGTCGGGAAGGCATGCGGGGCGGGGGCGGGCTGGAAAGGCCAGTCCTGGGAAAGGGCAACCGGAGCCAGGGTGAGGGAGCCCCCAGGCCCGGATCTCGGCTCACCAGACCGATACCGCGCAGCCTCCAACTGCCGTTCCATACAAGCGGGCGCATTAGGGGGAAGGTTCCACTCGCGGATCGCCTGGGGCACTAGGGGGGGCGGGGTTTCCTTCCGCATCTCCACGGTTCCAGCTCCAACCTAGACCCAAACTGGACGCCCGCCCGAGATACTGCACCGGCAGCCCCACGTGGTGCCCCCCGGGCCTCCGCCCCTCTCCACAGGCTCCGGCCACTCTACATCTCGCGATAATTGCTTCTACGGTTCCATTCTGCGGTCGGCAGCGGCCCTCTGGCAAAAAGTTCTCCGCCTTCCGTGCGTCTTATCGCGAGAAAAACAATTCTAGGTAAAGTCAGTGAACAGAGGGCACAATGTTCTCTTCTCGCGAGACTTGTGAGCGACCATCTTGCCCCCGCCCCTGACAGAGTGTCTTGTCCGGGTCACTGGGACCCAGAGTGTACTGCGCGGGCCCTTTTGACCATGCTGTCCCGGGTGGTTTTTTCAGCGGCCGCTGCAGCGGGTGAGAAATCTAGACCTTGGTCGGGGCCATCAGAGTGACTGCAAAGGAGGGTGCTTAGGGTTACTGGAAGGAGTGGGAGAACAGAGGGTGTAGAAAGCCGCGGCAAGACTTGGGCCTGAGTGGGGAGTTAATTACGCCGTTCGCAAGGGGCGCGCGTGGGGGTCTCGGGGTACTGGAGAGAGGGGTGCATGGCCTTAGTGGGCGGGCTCCGCGGGGACGAGGAACGGACAGGCCAGATTTCACCTTGACCTTGCTGACCTGCGCCTTGTTTATGTGCAGCCCCCTGTCTGAAGAACGCAGCCCTTCTCGGTC
The DNA here is from genome assembly GCA_003697995.1 of Taxidea taxus jeffersonii. Classification (NCBI taxonomy): domain Eukaryota; kingdom Metazoa; phylum Chordata; class Mammalia; order Carnivora; family Mustelidae; genus Taxidea; species Taxidea taxus. The sequence goes on along the minus strand of ML102285.1, from coordinate 20,052 downwards.
CAGGGTAAGTAAGAGGGGTGTAGTACTCCCCTTCGTCCTTGTTTTATCGCTTCATTTCACTTCTGGGTAACCCCGTCATAGCCTTAGGCCTGACATTCCCCTTCTTTAGGTAATTTTGAAAGGCTTAAAGCTTCATTCAAACTGCCCAGAACGTTGTGTGGTCATCTTCTGGCAAAGACTAAGGGGGTTTGTGATGTGTTATAAGGTAGAAGCTGGTTTTGGTGTCTTCTAAGCCCGCCCCTTTCCCTTTTGACCTTCGCCTGGACTTAGCTGCTAAGGCGGCGGAGCTGCGAGAATCGGAGTTTCTAGATTGTATACCCAGAAACAAGTTTTATTAAATAAAATATTGAAGCATGTTATTTTTAGTCTCTCTCCCAGATTCCGACTTTTACTGCCAGATCCTAAGAGTCAGAGAAATTCATTGATTCAGTCAATCTTATCTTACCACTTACATAACAAAAGATAGAAAAATGAGTAAGGCTAACCTGCGTTCGCTGGAGCTCAGTCTCCGAGAGGAGGCAGCTATAGATAATAGTGGTTTGGAGGAAAGACTGTAAAGCTAAAGTTACACCTGGTTCCTCCACTTACAAGCTGTTTCCTCCTGTGCAAAATGGAGATAATAATAATAGTCCATTATGGTTAGGAGAACCAAGAGACTTAATTCCTGCAAAACTCTAAAAGCAGCACCAGATATATATAGTACGTGCACAGTGTTGACATCTGTTGTTAATGTTTTATAAATCATGTTAGTTTTTTTTGTTTTTAAAGGTTTGATTTATTTGACAGAGAGCACAAGTAGGCAGAGAGGCAGGCAGAGAGAGAGAGAG
>ML102285.1:0-18825 GCA_003697995.1 Taxidea taxus jeffersonii | reverse complement strand
AGAGAGAGAGAGAGGAGGAGGGGCTCCATCCCAGGATCCTGGGATCATGACCTGAGTGGAAGGCAGAGGCTTAACCCACTGAGCCACCCAGGTGCTCAAATCATGTTAGTTTTCTTTGGACTTTCTCTTTTTGCTTCCAGAGTTAGACCTAAATCTTGCCAAGATTTGATAACTATTTTTGCCTTGAAAAAAATGGCTTTTAATTCATTTGTAGTTAATTTTTGTGTGTGCAGTAAGATGAGGCTACAGTCGCTTTCTACTTAGCAGAGAAAAAAAGATTCCATACATACAGGTAGACAATTTTAATAGAAGTCATAAACAAAATAATTACATGTATAAGATAAGAGGAACATACTCGATTTCTCTTGTTTCACATTCCGTATCTAATACATCAGCAAGGCTCTTCGTCCAAATTATATCTGGACTTGTAACCACTCTTCCACTACCAGTGCTACTGAAGTATGAACCACTGTCAACTTTCTCCTGGTCTTTTTCAGCAGCCTCTTAACTAGTCTCTTTGCATCTCTGTCCTTGTCCCATTATGGCCCATTCTCCTAGTAGCTGTAGGGATTACATTAGCCCCCAACACCAACAAAACCCTCCAGAGCTCCTTGTCTCACTGAAATAAAATCCAAAGTTACCATAACCCAGAAGGCCCAACATGAATTGATCTCCTCCTACCTCCTAATTTATCTCCTTATATTCTCTTTTTGGCTTCACTCTCTAGCCATGCTGGCTTCCTTGCTGTTGCTTTGAAAAGCGTATTGTTGCTCAGAATCTTTGTATTTGCTCTACTTTTTCCCCCAGGTCATTGACTCAGATGTCATGTGACCCTGCATCAAAAAAGACTTTTCCCATTCATTGCCCCTTAGAGCCTTGCCTTACCTTACCTGATTTTTCTTCGTAGACTTTCAGCTGCCTGAAGTTGTGTATAGACATACACACTCACGCTTTCCACAACCCCACTAGAATGTGAAGGCTTGGACTTGTCTACTTGTTGCTATGCTCTCAGCACCTGACATAAGGGTGAATAAATGTAAGACTGGGGAGACCTTTATTTAAAAGGATATGCTTGAGATGCTTTGAAGGCTGGTTGGGCTTAGCCATTTAGTGAAAGTCATTTCAGGCAGAAGGAGCAGCATGAGGCATGTTTTTGGGGTTTTTTTGTTTATTCTTGAGAGCTGTATGTAGTCCCATATGGGTAGAGGATAGGAGAATGAAGAAAGAGGAGGATTTAAAATCTGACAGGTGCGGAGTCATGTATACTATGTTAAGGAGTTTGTTTCCTGTAGGCAGGAGAGCCTGTTGAAGAGCTTTAAGTCAACTTCGCATTTTAAAAACATTGGCACTAGTGTAGAGGGGCTAGGTTTAAAGGGGTATTTGTTGAGAAGCAGGGATACCAGGTTTTGGATTAAGTAGTTTAGGCCAGAGATGATTAGGGCTTGAACTATGACAGCCAGTTCGGGAGAGGATTTGCATTGGCCTAAAGCAAGTTCTCTAGTTCTGTGATTTAAATCAGTGGTTCTTGGAGCACCTGGGTAGCTCAGTTGGTTGAGCATCCGATTCTTATCTCAGCTCCCGTTTCAACTTAGGGTCTTGAGCTCCATGTTGGGCTCCACGTTAGGCATGGAACCTACTTAAAAAATAAAAAAGGGGCACCTGGGTGGTTCAGTCGGTTAAGTGTCTGCCTTTGTCCCTAGTCATGATCCCGGCGTCCTAGGATCCAGCCCTACACCAGGCTCCCATCTCAGCAGGGAGCCTGCTCCTCCCTCTCCCTCTGCCTGCCACTCCCCCTGCTTCTGTTCTCTCTTTCTCTATCAAATAAATTAAAATCTTTATAAAAATAATTGAATAAATAAGGGGTGCCTGGGTGGCTCAGTCGTTGAGCATCTGCCTTCGGCTTGGGTCATGATCCTGGGGTACTGGGATTGAGCCCCACATTGGGCTCCCTGCTGGGTGGGAGGACTGCTTCTCCCTCTCCTGCTCCCCCTGCTTGTATTCCCTCTCTCCCTTTCTGTCAAATAAATAAAAATCTTTAAAAAACGAAAAGAAAAAAAATTAAATAAATCAGTGGTTCTCATTCCAGAACAGTATTGCCCTCCAGAGGACATTTGGCAATGTCTGAAGACATTTTTGGTTGTCACCACTAGGTTGGGGGGGGGGGTGCTGACTGGCATTTAGTGGCATAAAGGCCATGGAGATGCTGCTGATCACTACAGTGTACACAACAGTCTTTCACAACATTGTCTATAGTGATGAAGTTGTCTATATGAAAAATTGTCTATAGTGATGAGGTTGAGAAACCCTGATTTTTTTTTTTTAAAAGATTTTATTCATTCATTTGACAGACAGAGATCACAAGCAGGCAGAGAGGCAGACAGAGAGAGAGAGGAGGAAGCAAGCTCCCCGCAGAGAGCCTGATGCAGGGCTCGATCCCAGGACCCTGAGACCATGACCTGAGCCGAAGGCAGTGGCTCAACCCACTGAGCCACCCAGGTGCCCCAAGAAACCCTGATTTAAATGCAAGAATCTTGAGCATGATTCCTAAATTACAAGACTTGGTGGGCTAGCTTATCCATTAGGAGGCAGAAATAATCTTCAAAAGCTAAAAGAATCGAACCAAAATCAATGAAATAATATAAATTCTTCCACTGTGAAAGGATAGAGGTAGAGGGAGGATGTGTGGGACAAAAACATACTGAGAATTTGAAGGAGACTGAGCTTGACAGCATATATAAAAAAGACTAGATGGTTTTATTTCATCAGAACTTTAATGAGCTGTCACTGTGCTGTAACTACTAAAAATGCAGTCTTGGGCTATTGGACTATGCAGATAGTTTACAAATCCACAGTAATAGTACAATAATTCAAGCTCAGTAATTAGCAAGTTCTCAATACATATTTGTAGAATGAATGAATTGGTGAAGCTGTAGTTAGAGTAATTATGTTCTCTCTGCCTTATTGTAATAAACAAAACCAGACAGCTCCTTGTGGACAGTCAGGATTGTGAGAGAACAGATGTTTAACCCAGATCACGGGCATTGTGTATGTTACATAGAAAAATAAAATTAGAACTAATGGATAGAGGTGTCAAGTATGTACACAGAGTTCAGAACATAAGTAAAGCTACCCAACACTGGAAAGGCCTGTTTCATACTGTGGTTAGTTAGCATCCCATCACAGATTATACTCAAAAATGTCGAAGTTCTGGCGATCAGAGTACTTACAACACAGTGGATACGTAATAGCTAATTGCTTACATAGAATTTTTTTGTATGCTTGGCACCATTTGAAGCACTTTACCTGAAATCCAAGCTGCATCTGCTTGCTCAGAGTCAAGTGACTGGTGTAGGATTTGAACCCAGATAATCTATAACGTCTACATTCTTATATATTGTAATTCTAATAATAAACATATAAAGTGCTAGACAGATGACCTAGACCTGCAGAATAGCCTTTAATTTTGTCTAATTGCTACCCGTAGGGTATTGCGGGCAACAAGGATCTTCCACACAGGGCACCCAAGTCTTGCCCCTGTACCACCTCTTCCTGAGCATGGAGGAAAAGTTCGTTTGGGCCTGATTCCCGAAGAATTCTTTCAGTTCCTTTATCCCAAAACTGGCGTAACAGGTAAGCATTTGCCCCGTGTTTGATAATATGTTTCGATGGTATAGCTGATATTTACCTAGGATTTTTTTTTTTACCTAGGATTTACCTCTTCCACTTACACACAAAAATGAAGTCAGCAGTAAATTGTGGAAGTAATTCAGTGGAACAGTTGTGACTTGGTTGCCCTAACTTGTCTTTGAAGTAAAGTGGTTGGGATCTTAACTTGATTTTATAACATTGTCTCCATTTGTTGGTATACACATCCACTGAATGCCTGCTCTATGCCAGGTACTCTTCTGGGCATACAGTGGTGAGCTGAGGTGGCTGCCATCACAGAACACATGTTCTGTCATAGGGTAGACAGTAAAGAAATGAGTAACTGTATGATACATTGTCGGGTAGTGGAAGGAGCTATGGGTTAAAATAAAGCTAGGTAAGACAGTAGAGATTATTATATTGTATATATAAGTAGAAAACAGAAATTGGGCCATATTTACCAGTTTTTTCCCTTTAAAGAAGGCATACACTATTCTGAAATCTTACATTTTTTATAATGCAGTCTGCTTTCACTTACAGTATTTAATCCTCACAGCAGTCCTGTAAGAGATTTTTATTACCAAGAATAACTAGAAAATAAAGAATTTGCTGAGATTTAGTCTCTCTTTGGTGACGGGGTTGGACTTAAATCCAGGTTCTCCAATTCAGTATTCTTTTATGGCATCCATTGCCTTTCTTGCTCCAACTACTGCTGTGACTAGGAAATGCTGGAAACCAAGGTTGTTGTTTTCTGTTTGTTTTTTGTTTTTTTAATCCTCCAGGGAGTGGCTGAAAAGAACATTTCTGTAACTGAAATTGCAAGAAACATTAGGGTCCCCAGATCCCCATAGGAGATTAAAAAAAAGTTACCTATGATAGGCCTTTTTTGTAAGTTAACAGTTAAATTTTTTTTTTTTTTTTTTTTTTTAAGATTTTATTTATTTATTAGTTAGAGAGACAGAGAGCGAGCACAGGCAGACAGAGAGGCAGGCAGAGGGAGAAGCAGGCTCCCTGCCAAGCAAGGAGCCCGATGTGGGACTCGATCCCAGGACGCTGGGATCATGACCTGAGCCGAAGGCAGCCGCTTAACCAACTGAGCCACCCAGGCGTCCCAACAGTTAAATTTTTTAATTTATGTTCAAATTTAAAGTTTATGTATTGAAGGCAAATTTAAAAGGAGCTGTTGAAACTTTTTATGGAAAACTGGATAAAATGCATTTGAAACTGTTAATGCTTTTTATTCCTGTAATATATTATAACATCGTTTGGTACTTGTGTTGCTCAGAAACACTGTACAATGCTGCCCTTTAGGGAGCAGTTTTGTCTTTGCCAATATCTTCTGAGGCACAACATCATGGTGTCCTTTCAGAACTCACAGCCTCGTTAAAGAAGATAGTTATATTTGAAGCATTATAATTCGGTATTATAGGAATTGAGACTTGATATTGAATTCATCCTTTTACATATATACTACTTTCTGTTAGGGTTTTTTTGTTTGTTTTCTTGCTTATTTCCAGTGTCAGGTAGGCAGGAATGGATAAATTTTATTCTGACCTTTGTTCCCATTATGGTATATTTTGTTGCACAAATTACTTAAGCTGTCGTGCCAGGCACTCTGCATACCTTATTCTGAGTTTCATCCATCCTGTGAAGAAAGTACTGTTTGCATTTTACAGATGAGGAAACTAAACTTCAGAGATACTTATATTGCTTAGTTTCTTCTGTGTTGCAGAGCCAGATTTCCTGGAGTCCAGATCCTTGTTTCTTTTCCACCCTACCATACTTCTCCTCAGTGCAGGGTTATTTATAAATCCAGCTACTCTGAATCATTACATAACACCTTCAACTAATCAAATGTAGAACTTTCTGTCTTTCTTTTCAGATAAAGTATATCCATCATAAAATAACTTTTCCTTCTTTCAGGACCGTATGTGCTTGGAACTGGACTTATCCTGTATTTTCTGTCCAAAGAAATATATGTGATTACTGCAGAGACCTTCTCTGCCATATCAACAATAGGGTTGCTTATCTTTGTAGCTAAAAAATACGGTGCCTCTATTGGAGAATTTGCTGATAAACTCAATGAGGTAAGCACTGTAAACCTGATTTCTCATTTTAGACGGTATTAAAAGCATCAGTACCATCAAGTGAGGTTTCTCATGTTAATGTTAGGGGACAAGCGTATAGAAATGAATCTAATTACAGTGATTGAAATTATGGAATGTTAATGTTGGTTACTAATTTGAGATACATTTTTTAAATCTACAAAACTTTGTCCAGTTTTTCCATAGTTGTGTTCATTTGACAAGATATTGCATAGCTATTATGAGCAATTATTTTTAAGGATTTGTGCATTTCTGCCTATATGTGTATACGCTTCTCATGAGTGTTTTCACAAATGAGGAATATAACTTTGAGAAAGCATAGAATGAAGCTGTTTTTGTTACCCTTAATGCTTTCGCTGATCTGTTTTGTAAAATAATTGCAGCAAAAAATTGCCCAACTAGAAGAGGCGAAACAGGCTTCCATCAAACAGATCCAGGATGCAATTGATACGGAGAAGTCACAGCAGGCACTAGTTGACAAGCGCCATTACCTTTTTGATGTCCAGAGGGTAGGTTTCAGAACCTTCTAAGGAAAATAAAGTTACTAGTTTTTGTGCATTTAAGACAAAAATTAGAATTTTATGAGGATTGGTTGAATATCTTGAGCATAGTTTATTTAGAAATGAGATTCAGGTGGGGCTTGGCAATTACAGCTATTTAGGTATTTAATATCTACCAAATAGATAAATAGTTACTCTAAAATTAGAATAAAAGCAGGGGCGCCTGGGTGGCTCAGTGGGTTAAAGCCTCTGCCTTCGGCTCAGGTTATGATCCTAGGGTACTGGGATCAAGCCCCACATCAGGCTCTCTGCTCAGCGAGGAGCCTGCTTCCTCCTCTCTCTCTCTCTGCCTGCCTCTCTGCCTACTTGTAATCTCTGTCTGTCAAATAAATAAGTAAAATCTTTAAAAAAATAAAATTAGAATAAAAGCTGTAAAAGAACATATTTTGGATCCACACAGAAGGAAAGTAGCCATTAAATTATAGCTGACTAAAAAATGATATTTACTATCCAGGGCCATAGGTGAAATACTCAGGTATGCTTGCTATGAGGAAGTCTGAGACCTTACATTCCAGTTCACAAAGCAAATTCAGATAACTGTAAAGCTTTTTACCATGGTCAAGACATCATTAGATTCTAAAATACTTAATTGCTGAAACATTTTTAGGAATATGCTCAAGTATTTTTGTTTTAACAATCACATTATTATTTACTTTGAGCCCCTGCTTTATGCCTGATATTTACAGTGAGATGCCCTTATATTGAAATTTTATGTTACAGAAGTGTATATGAAATGAAAAGTGAGATGCTAAGGTAAAGTATCTGAAATAGTAAAGACCTAGGCCAGTATTTCTTTGTGTGGTCTTAGTATCACATGTATTGGTCCTCTTTGGTGCAGGTTTATAGACCCAGGCCAGTACTTGTGTGCTTAGAATTAGAAGCTGCGTAAGAATCTATATTTTTAAAAACTGATCCCTAAAGATTCTTAAGCACATAAATATTTGAAAACCTCAGGAAACTTTAAAACCTCTCCATATATATTTAGGTTTCAACCAGAGAATGCTTCCTATCTCATACATGATATATACACACAAAATCTGACTTTTCAAGATATATCTCTTTAATAAAAATCATACAGTAGTCTTTACATTTTACATTTAAAAATGTAAAGTCATGTAATGACTTGATTGAGCTCTTCCTATATAGAGACTCTGGTCAAGGCAGGTGTTTGGGATAAAAGAAAAGTCTGCTTTCATGGAGTCTGCCTTCTAGCCAGGGGCTGAGAGGACAGAAAATAATTGAGCAGATAGGAATATCAGTGATAATGAGTGCTGTGTAGAACAACAAACTAGGAAAGGAAAAGATATTTTAGAAGAAGGGAGTTACTTTTAATGGGCAGTCTAGAAAGGCCACTAATTTGTTACTTGAACAGATTCCTGAAGAAGTGTTGGTGAAAGTTCTGTGGACTTGTGGGGAAACAGTATTGTAGAGGGAGGAAAAATTGTAAGGGCTCTAAACCTGGAAGTTTATTTGGTATAGTCAAGGAGTAGTAAGGAGACCAGTGTAGTTGAAGCAGAATGGGTGAGGAGGAGAAAAGAAATTAGAGAGTGGTCAGGGGCTAGATTGGGTCAAGTCTTATAGCCTCTGTGGACTGTGATCTGTCCTCTGAGTAAGAAAGTCATTGAAGCTTAAAGCAGAGGAGTAACACGATCTCACTTGCCTTGTTGCAAATAGCCTTTGGTCTTGTAGCATTGGCTTGAAATGCCTACAAGTTAGTGAAGTAGAGTTGTTAGGTGTAGACCATTGGGTATAGGAGTTTGGAATTTATGAGGAGAAGTCCAGAATTCCAGGCTGGAGATTTGGGGATCATAAGCTGACAGGTTGTACTTAAAGTTATAAGACATGGTGGGGAAGAACCAGTGAAAACAAGGACAGTTCCAAAGAGTAGTCATCCTGGTTATGGTCAGGAAATAAAAGGCTTAAGGATATGCCAAGGATTTAGCAACGTGGAAGTTCTTGGTAACCTTGGTAAAGGGCTGTTTTAGGAAGTAATGGGAGTTGGTTGAAGAAAACATGGAAGGGAAGCAATCGGAGTCAGTATAGACAACTGTCAAAATTGTCAAGGAGTTTTACTGTAATAGTAGGAAAAGGAATTAGTTGCTAGAAGGGGAGGATGTAGGAATCGAGAGCTTTTTTAAAGGATGGAAAGTATAGTTACATGTTAGTGTCTGATAAAAGGAGAGAGAAAAATTGATGCAGAAAAAAGGGAGAGAGATTTGCTGGAGTAATGCCCTTCAGTAGGCCAGAGGGCTTGGAGTATAACGTGTAGGTGGCAGGACTGGCATTGACAGCTCAGCCACAGTTACAGAAGGAAGGCAAAATACACAGGTATGGGTTCAGACTTGTTTACATACTGTGAGAAGCTTCTACTGCTCCCCTTTTCTTGGTGAACTAGGATGAAGGTCATATGCTGAGAGTGAAAGTAGTCGAGGAGATACCAGCGATGTAGGGGAAAAAAGACCAGGAGGATGAATGGACTAAAGAAATGTACTTAGAGGTATTAAAGGTCTCCTTGAGATTAAAACAGGCAAACCTGTAAAGATTCTCATTACAGACTAGAAGATAACATCCCTGTCACTGTTATTAAATCGATATTTTCCTGGAAATAGTAGCTGGATTCGAGAGTATCGACATAATTATTAAAATAATAACTAAATTCAGTCAGGTGTCTAGGTACACCGTTAATATCTGATAAGCAAAATCTGTACCGTTCCATATACAAATAGCAGTCAGTTAGGCAATACACTGGAAGAAGATAAACTCTATAGGAAAAGATGCCTTGAGTAAACTTCACTAGAAATGTGCAGAGTTTTTACTTCAAAAAACATAACGATGCTTGTGAGGTAAAAGGTTCTAAGAGCCTTGTTCTTAGATTGGAAGGCTCAGTGTTACAAATACATCAGTTCTCCTTACTTTAATCTTTACATTTAACACATTCCTAGAAGGAAAATAACTAATAGCCTGGAGGGAGAGGATGTTGGGACTTGGACATATTGATTATTAGTTTAAAAAAGAAAGATTATCCAGGAATATTTTGAAAAAGAGAAGTAATAAACAGTCTTGCCAAATATGAAAACCCATTATAAGATTATAAGGAGTTGTAAATAGTATGGTGCAGTGCATGAATGGAAAGTCAGTGTGGCACGGTAGAGAAGATCTAGAGATCCAGTTAAATGCTAAGAACGCTAACGCGGTGTAGATACGGCAGTTCCACTGTAGAGGGGAGAGAATTGGCACCTGTGTAGACACAGCTTTGGTTTCCTACCTTTCACTTTCTACTAAAATAAATCTCAAATGAATTAAAGATCTTTGTAAGAAATGAAGTCATAAGGTAGAAAAAGAGAAGACAAAAAAAAATACCTTTGGAGTTCACAAAGCCTTTCTAATAAAGATTTAAAAATCCAGAAACTTAATGGTGACAGATGTTAACTAGGCTTACTGTGGTGGTTGTCTCACAGTGTATATGAAATATTGACTCTTATGTTAAACACCTGAAATTATACCTCAGTTTATAAAAATTTTAAATTACACCTCAATTTTTAAGAAGTCCATGGATCAAGATGTGTATACACACACACACACGCACACAAAATAGAGTATTGCTGAGCCCTCAGAAGGAATGAAACCTTGCCATTTGCAACATTATGGATGGAGCTAGTGAGTATTATGCTAAGTGAAATAAGTCAGAAAAAGAAAAATACCATATGATTTCACTCATGGAATTTAAGAAACAAAACAAATGAACATGGAAAAAAGAGAGGCAAACCAAGAAACAGACTCTTAACTGTAGATAACAAACTGATGGTCACAGAGGGGTGGTGGGTAGGGGCTGGATGAAATAGGTGATGGGAATGAAGGAATACACTTGCTACAATGAGCACTGGGTGTTGTATGGAAGTGTTGAATCACTGTATTTAACATATTACACTGTATGTTAACAAACTGGAATTTAAATAAAAACTTGGAAGAGAAAAAAAATAAAAATTTTAAAAACCCAGAAACTATAAGAGGAAAAGTTGTTAAATCGATCTCATGAAAGTTTTACATGTAAAAATGATCATACGCTAAGTTAAATGATAAACTGGGAAGAATATGTTTGTTCCATGTGACACAAAAGGGCAGTTACCTTAGGAGAGACCAGCATCCCAGCAGGAAAGTAGGCATAGGGCACAGACCATTTATAAATAAATAAATGTAAGTGGTTTCTGAATATGTAAATGTTCTTAGATAATGACATTAAAATTCCTATTTTTTCCGCTTATGAGAATAGAGAGTAAAAGGTTTAATAAGTATCATTGGTCAGGGTTTGAAGTAAGAGGCATTTGTGTTACTGGTAGGAGAATAAAGTGTAGTTCAGCTTTATTTGGAATGTGACAGTATTAATCACAGTGTAAGAGCATGGGTTTTATAGCCTGGCTCCTTTTATTCAGATCTTGGCTTCACAATTTATTAGCTCTTTGACTTTCAATGAGTTCTTTAGCTTCTGCTTCAGTTTCTTTGCTGTAAAATGGATATAATAATAACTATCCAATAGTATGATTATAAGACTTAGCTGAATTGACACAGTTTTTAGATATAGTAGGTACTATATTGAGTACATGTTATTATTAAAGCAATTTTTTTTTGTTAACTTTGTTTTTTATTTATTTTAAAGATTTTATTAGAGAAAGTGAACATGAGCAAGGTGGGGAGGGGCAGAGGAAGAAGCAGACTCCCCACTGAGCAGGGAGCCCAGCAGGGGGCTGGATCCCAGCATGACCTGTGCCGAAGGCAGCCGCTTAACCAACTTAGCCACACAGCCACCCCATTTACAGCAAATACTTACACATAAGTGCAAAGACATACAGAACAGATGCAGCATTATTTCTGGTAGAAAAAATTTGAAGCAGTGTAATGTATTAATAGAGTTTAGCTAAGTGAACTCTTGATTATGGGACACCAGTGTAGTAGAATTCAGGGTAACTTAAAATTGTGGTGGGTCTAGGTGTCATAATTAGTAAAAGTGATGTGTGTGCGTGGGTATATGTGCATGCCTGCCTATACCTGTATTTTGTTTACTGAATATTTTTGGGAGAGAATACAAGAAATACAGGAAGACGGTGGCCTGTGGGTGGATGAGAGGAAACTCACTGTATGTACTTTTAAGTATATTTTTACCATTTGCTATTAGAATTTATTTACCACATTCATCTCTTACCTGTTCATATTAAATAAAATAATTTATCATAAAATACAAGAAAGTGGTGAGGTATTCTAAGCACAGAATCCACAGAATGGAAGTGATCCTTCAGTGATGCAGTTTTTCATCGATTCTGAATTTTGCTTCAGAATAACATTGCTATGACACTGGAGCTTACTTACCGGGAGCGGCTGCACAGGGTATACAGGGAGGTGAAGAATCGCCTGGACTATCACATCTCTGTGCAGAACATGATGCGTCGAAAGGAACAAGAGCACATGATAAACTGGGTGGAGAAGCATGTGGTGCAGAGTATCTCTGCACAGCAGGTACGTGGTGTTCAGAAGCTTCTGGAATTGTATTGGTTTCTCTTAATGGGCCCCTGCTATTGCTCTCTTAGGATAGGAATAGCTGGCAAGGAGTCTTTAGCCTAGAGATGCTGAGGTTGCCATGGTTCATTGTGGGTAGTGGTAACATGGAAGACGCTGCACAGCTACGTTGGTGGCTTTCCTCTTCCTCACAATGTGGTCTCCAGAGGGTCTCTCACTGTCTGAGACAGTGGCAGATAATTGAGAACACTGATGGTGGCACACTGGTACTCAAGTTCCATCACGTGGGAAACGCTAACCAATATAGTTCATTGCTCTGTACAGGAGACTGGATAAAACTATTTCTGAGTGCCTTCCATTCCGTAATTCCATGATCTCTACTCTGTTTTCTCTTCCCAGCTGCTTACATTGTTGCTCTTGAACAGAAAAGAAATGTTTTTTTATTACTTACCTTAATTTGTTTTCCTTTTTAAAGGTTATATTATTTTTTCTTTTTTATTAGGACTTGATTTCTTCTTTCCCAAGTATATGGAGTATATAGGCATTTCTGATCATTTTCTGTATAGCCATCAAGGACTAGAAGAACAGGGTCTACCAACATTTAGTGAATTTTTTTTTTTCAGTAAATTGTCTTACCTAAAAATAACATAATTAAGAAATGGGGAAAATACTAAAGAAAAGAGATAAAATTTTTATTCTTAACATTTCTGCGTCGTTAATGTTTGTTAGGTTGCTATTTTTCAAGTAGCCGTTAGCTATGCAAGCTAACAAGTGGCACGTGGTTATAGGGGTGCCTGGCTTCAAATTCTACATAGACTTCACTCATAAAAACTGTGAGCTGGGAGATTTTAACTAATTCCTGGGTTTGCTTAGAATAAATTGCATCCCCCCATGATACATAAAAAATTTGTAGTAGTCTGTCATGTCATCTTGAGAGTCTGTAGGAACCTCAAGATCTTGTAACAGGAGCTGTCATTTAGAATTACAGTATTTATACCTACTTCTGTTATTTAAAGAGGTCTAACTAGAGTTCTCTTTCCTTATCATAGGAAAAGGAGACAATTGCCAAGTGCATTGCAGATCTAAAGCTGCTTGCAAAGAAGGCTCAAGCACAGCCAGTTCTGTAAATGCATCTATCCCAGTGGAGACAGCTAGAAGCAATTGACTGAAGAAACTAGTCCATGTGATAAAATCTTTCTGTGTTGCTATCTACTGAAGTTATACTTAACCCTAAAAATGAAAAGTTTGTTTCATATAGTGAAAGAATTAAAACAATCTGTTGGTCAACAAAATGTTTTTCATCCTTCCATGATCACTTTTGAATGAGCAGTTTGCTTTTAATAAAATTTGTTGGTGGCTAACGATTACCAAGCTAAAGTTTAAATCTGTAATTAATTCTACCATCTTGCACTGTGTAAGTGATAGTTGAAACTGGGTTTTTCAGGTTGCATAATATCCTGAAATATTTTAACATCATATGGCTAAAAATTAAACACATCATTGAACTGATATTTTAATGGTAAGCTGTTTCTGGCTACTGACAAGTTAGAGGAAATTTAAAGCTTCTTATTATTAAAATAACTAAAGGAAATGTGTATGAAATCATATTGGCTTTATTATTTTAGTTTGTCTGTAGAATATATTACGGACCCACTGTGTCATAAAATTAACCTAAAGAGTCCAGCAGATATGTCAGAAAATTCTGCCCTTCCATAGGCTTGTTTGCATTTAATTCTCCCATACTTATATAGCTTATATAGGGATGTACTTATAAACAAAGGGCAACTTACATAAAGGAAATATTTTAAAATGTGTACCATTTGGGTAACTGCTATTTTCTCTGGCTTCCTAGGATTTTAATTTATGTAACAGCCGATGTCAGGTCAGTATTAATTGGTAGCTAATGTATTCGTCTGCTACAGAAATCAGATTGACATCTTTATTGTTATTAAAGAGATTTTGCTAGGGTCGGCAGAGGTGTTCCAAATTATTTTGTTTAACAAAGGATTTATAAATACCTAGTTTGTGCTAATAAGCACCATCCTTCACTGGTCATACACAGATAAAATTCCTCTCAGAAAGTTAAAAATCCAGAAAAGGCAGTAAGATTATGTGAACAATAGAGACTTTAGCACGGGTGCTTTGAGAATATAATGGCAAGTACCACTTCGGGTAGTCTCACTAGCCTTGTTTTCCTTGTATAGAACTATCAGAGAAGCAGAACTACTAGGATGGAGGTTTATATGGAATTTGACTTGGCACTGTTATGGGAGCTGCTTAAGCTTGGCTCTCTGAGGCTGTTAACCTTTGTTTCTGATGTAGGAGCTCGAAGTCCAAGAGCAGGCAGGGAACAGGGGAAGATGGCTGTAAAGTGCGAGACACGGAAACAAGTAGAAATCACAACCACAGACTGAAACCCTTGACATTTTTATTACCTCAGACTTTGATGGTATGACTCCCAGAAAAGCCTGGGTCCTTTTTCACACATACCGTGTCCAAAGGTTAGAAAAGCTGAGGAGTGATCCAGGGAAAGGCTAGGAAGTTGTAGGCCCAGCTAACAACTGGGAGCCACAGACCAGCAACAACACATATGAGCTCCTAAATAGTTGCTGTTTCACATCTGCTCTATAAACTTGCTCAGGGATCGAATGCTCACTCCAACTGAAACATTCAGGGAAGAGAATTTTGGAAAGTAGTTTAGTGTAACCCACTCGACACATTACAAACCACCACAATAACTAGCCTTATTAATAAATGTTAACCTGGATGAATAATACTAAAAGCAAAAATCTAATCCTAAGAAGTCAGTGAACATCCAGTGAAATGGAGAGAGCTGAGAGGTGAGAAAGGAAAGGCTGAGCTGGCATTTGAAAGAGGAAGTTAGCCAAAAGAGCCAGGGGTTGGGTCCAAAAAGAAGGAGCAGCATTCGTGATTGTGGGGAAGCTGATGTAGGAGAGTAACATTTTTAAATCTAAGTTACTCAAGTGCAATACAAATAGGAGTTATATTAGGGTCCTTAAATGTTCTGCTTAGCAGTTAGATTTTGTTCTGAGGACCTGGGAGCCAGTGAAAGGTTTTAAGCAGAGGAATGACAACTAGATTTTTGTTTCAGAAAAGGCACTGTCAACAGAAGAGGACAGTTTGGGGAGAGGCAAAGCTAGCTCAGCGGCAGGATCATTCTAGCCAAAAGACATTGAAGACATCAACTGAAGGCCTTGTCAATGTGGTTGGAAAGGAGGGAATTGAGAAACACTAAAGGCAACATTAGTAGGAGTTGAGTGTGCAGAATATGGAAGAAAGGAAAAATCAATGTGAGTTACAGCTTTCTTGAAGAAGTTATAGCCTGAAAGGGAAGAGAATGAGGTGCTGTTACTCACTGTGACTCAGGAAAGAGGAAAGAGTATAAGTAAGTATAGAGCCATGAAAGAACATTAGTGTTTTCGAAATGGTAGAGGATTACGCAAAAGAAGGAAGAAACAGTAATTGGAGGAAAACCAAGAGAGAGCAGTGTCAAAAAATCAAGACCGTAGAGAGTTCCCTGTCAGAAGAGCCACTTTTTCGGGGAGATTAAGAGGACTCAAAGTGCCTCCATTAGAGTTAATAATAAACTCCATTAGAGTTAATAGCAGAAAGTCTCTGGTGGCCCTTACTAGAGTAGTTTTGGTTGAATAGCAGGGACAAAAGATAGATTACAGTTGTGGTAAAGGATTGAAAAGCAGTGAGGAAATAGACCTACATAGAATAATTTCCAGAACATTACTCACCCTCGCTTGTATTGTCTACACACCTGTTGGATACCTTAAAGACATCTCAAATTTAAGTTAAAAAGAGATTTCTTAGTCTCCACCCCTATCCTGCTCTTCCTAAGTCTCCTCTATCTCATAATGGTACCACCTTTCACCCAAGTTGGTCAGCCCAAAAAACTGGGAGTCTACCTTAGTCCTTTTCACTGTTTGTTTTTTCTTAAGATTTTTACTTATGAGAGAGAGCAGTCGTAAGCAGGGGGCAGGGGCGAGGAGGAGGAAAGCAGACTAAGCCAACTCCCTGTTGAGCAGGGATCCTGACAGTGACGATGTGGGGCTGGATTCCAGGACCCTGGGATTATGACCTGAGCCGAAGGCAGACGATTAATCAATTGAGCCACCCAGGAGCCCCACCTTTTCACTTTTCTACCCAGTCCATCAGCACTAGTCTTGTTTACTTCTAATCAAAACTTACCACGAATCTGTCCACTCCTACCACTGCCTAATCCAAGCTGCCATGTTTCACCTGGGCTACTACAATTCTCTGTTGTACACTTGCATCCTCTTAACAATTCTCTACAGCCAAAGTGAGCTTTATAAAATGTAAGTTGAATCCTATCACTCCCCTGCCTAAAACTTTGTAATATGCCCCATCACATTTAGAATAGAATCTGATCCTTACCTTATTTACAAGGTACTATATGGTCTGGTCCCCAGCAATCTCTCTGACCTCATCTACCACTCTTCCTGATCATTCTGCTTTGGCTACCCTTTCTTTGCTGTTTCTCACACATCTAAACTTTTCCAGTTTGCACGCTTTGCACAAACTCCAAACTTCCCAGAAAGGTTGCCACAGATGGCTAATACGCCAGGAGATACTACTAAATATGTGGGGCAGCAGGGCTGACCCTCAGGCCAACTTTTCAGGCTGAGAACAGCTTCATCTGGGGCTCCTCATCAGGCCACTTGGTCTGAGCAGAGTCTAAGAACAGCCCCCACAGTCCCCAGAACCAGAGAACCAGATGACTGATGTCCTGCACTCAGACACACTGACACATTGCCAAGAGAGGGCTTTGCCACCTGGACATAAGCAATAGCACCCAGTTGTAGAGCACATGCTGCTTCTGTTGGGCCAGGGGCCATGGATGTGCTGGAGGAATTTGTTTACCTGTGCCCAAGCAGTATGGTGTCAACCCAAAGGGAAGCCAGCCACCAGCCAGAGGAAGTGATAAGCTAAGCAGGGGTCCTAAAGGCAAAACTCCAGACCCTGGCTCCAAATCTCTACCTCCAAATTATCAGAAATGTATTTCTATGCGGTAGATGTGGTTTGGGACCTACCAACAGGCTGCATGCTGATTGGCTGGCTGTGCAGTCTGCAGATGAGAGTATCATGATTATTTCTTAAGTATGTGATATGAAAAAGTCCAGTTGAACTTGAAGTATTTTTGTATTAGCAAAAGGAATCAATTATAATTTCAATGAAAAAAGGGAAATGTTAGATTCCTTTGTTATAAGTTTTATACTGAGCATAAAACAAATTATTATCAATGATAAATAATAATCTGAAGACCATTCGAGTCAAGTCAATCACCCTAATTCAGTGGTTATTCTTAACCTCCCTCCTGGTAAGATAACCAGAAATGTTTCCTGATGTGATTAAATATAAAGTAGCCAATGTCACCTATGATGTAATCTAGCCAAAAATAATGAATTTGAATCTGTCAAGGCTTAAGATATAAATTCCAGTTTCCAGGAACTACAGAAGATAGAGGAACAAGATAAATGACACTAAAAGAAGTAATTAAATTAGGGATTATGTTTCTCCATGTATTAGCTCTTAAGTATTTTCCATTAAAGTTTTCTGATGTTCTCTCTTAAGGTCTGGTACCTCTTTTATAACATTTATTCTAAATGTTATAAAACTCTCTATTCTTTATTAGTATTATAAAATGTATCTTGCTTAAATTTTCTATTTGTTGTTGAAGAAATAAAATTAAGATGTAGATTCCTGGAACTTTGTTGGTTGGGGTTAAAATGCAATTGAAATGCAAAATCTTGTAACATTTGCTTCCAGTAATGGTAGATTAGGTAATTCAGACTGACTGTCGAACTGAAGAAATTTTTTAACATCTGAGTGAGATATAAGACATATCTTAAGAATATTAAAGCACCAAGAGGTAATGAGACATCATCAGGCCAAGGACCGAGAGACAGTGGAAGTTCAGAGAGGTGAGTTTAGCACTCGGGCCCACTTATGCCCTAGAAGCATTTGCCAATCTGAGAGAGATGGCCAAAAGACTAAACTATTCTTTCGGTGACATCACAGAGTAGCGGCTTTTCCCAGAGAAATGAAGGATGGAGTCCAGGACCCACTGAGGAGGTAAACATCACCACTGCCTACCACCAACACACACACGGTCAGCTGTACTTGGAATAAAGGTGAAGACCAAAAAACCAGCGCTTCCATGGCCAGGGCCCTGCTGTGAGTGGATGACTCCATGAACACTCAGCCCTGAACTTGGATTAAGGCGATCTCAGATTGCTGGTGCCCCCAGGTCCCTGGCAAAAGCAATACAAGAAACCTGGTTTAGGTTTGTATTTCTGCAAATGATTTTTCAAACCCAGTTTTACAGTAAAAGATAATCAGATGACTAGAAGATAAGATACTGTAAGCAAAAACTAAATATTAAGCCATAAACTAAATATGCTTATTATATTAAAGCAGATAAAAATCAAGTTTGAAAATGTTGACAGAGAACTGGTCATACATTTAAAGAAACAAAATTCAAGGAATATAAATTCTAGAACTGAAAAAATACATAGAAAAATTAGCTCAGTTGGCTCTTGTCAATAGCAGATTAGACCATGGTGAAAGGAGCAATTATGAACTGGAAATAACTTAGAATTCTATCTAGAAGGAAGGAGAGAGACACAAAAAAATGAAAAATACCAAATGGAGAGTAGGAGAGAAGATACAACAAGGTCTAATATGTAGTTGGAATCCCCAAAGAAAATGAAGCAGAGGCAATACTTAAAAGAACTCACAGCCAGAAAATCACAACTCGAAATGGTCGATGTATGGGGAGGAAATAACCAACCAGGATTCTATAGCATTAAAATATTTTTTAAGAATGGAAGAGAAATAAAGATTTTGAAAGAACTAAATGAGTTAACAACCAGCAGCACTTCACTGAAAGACTAAAAGGTATCCTTAAGACAAGGAAAATGATCCTATGGAAAATACCAGAAACGGGAAAAGGAAGA